>JAEIFU010003300.1:0-30481 GCA_018904235.1 Lordiphosa stackelbergi | reverse complement strand
ATTTTTATACCCTTGCAAAGGGTATTATAATTTTGCCCAGAAGTTTGCAACGCATAGAAATATTCATTTCCGACCCTATAAACTATATATATTCTTGATCAGGACGACGAGCTGAGTCGATTGAGCTTTGTCCGTCCGTCTGTCTGTCCGTCTGTCCGTCTGTCCGTCTGTCCGTCTGTCTGTTTCTACGCGAACTAGTCTCTCAGTTTTAAAGCTATCGAGCTGAAATTTTGCACAGAGTCTTCTTTTTACTGCACACTGCTAATATGTCGGAACCGACCGGATCGGATGACTATATCTTATAGCTGCCATAGGAACTATCGGTTGAAAAGTGGGTCTTTGTGAGAAAAACTTTTTTGTTTTTAATGTTAACGGCTCCCACTTTAGCAATTATTAATACTTTACGCTTTCAATAGATTAGGAAGTTTTTGTCAAAATCGGATGACTATATCTTATAGCTGTAAAAGGAACTATCGGTCGAAAATTTTTGTTAAAAAAATTTTAAAATGTGGTAACGTGTCTCACATCACCGATTATTAATATTAAACGCTTTTATACAAATTTGGAAGTTATGGTCAAAATCGGATACTATATCTTATAGCTGTCATAGGAACTATCGGTCGAAAAGGTGGGTTTTAAGGGGAAAAACTTTTTTTTTTTTAATGTTGACGTGTCTCACATCACCGATTATTAATATTAAACACTTTTATACAAATTTGAGTTATGGTCAAAATCGGATGACTATATCTTATAGCTGTCATAGGAACTATCGGTCGAAAAGTGGGTTTTAATGAGAAAAACTTTTTGTTTTTAATGTTAACGTGTCTCATCACCGATTATTAATATTAAACGCTTTTATACAAATTTGGAAGTTATGGTCAAAATCGGATGACTATATCTTATAGCTGTCATAAGGAACTATCGGTCGAAAAGTGGGTTTTATTGAGAAAAATTTTTTGTTTTTATGCTGGCGTTCTTAAACTCTGATGTATTAAAACATTTGCAAGGGTATAAAAACTTCGGCAAGACAGAAGTTAGTAACTATCTCGTTTTAAATTCATAAGTCTAAATTTGTGGAAGAAAGAAATATTTACAAATTTGAATAGTTTGTAAATAAAATCATCGCCGACTATTTATAACTGAAAACAAGTGAGAAAGTCGGTCAAGCCCGACTATAATATACTCTGTACCTCTCTCTCTCTCTCTCTCTCTCTAAGATGGTGCGGCGTTGGTTATGAAAGGGTGGGTGGGGGTGTGATATACTTATTGCTCATAACTCGAGAACCGCTCATCCGATCTTTATCATTTTCTTCAGCAAAATCGATACATTTTGCTAATGACTAACTAACTCTAGAAGGTACGAATCATCTATCTACAAAACTGTGGGAGATATGACGTTTTTCCAAAATTGCGGGGGCGGGAGGGGGCGTGGCAAAAATTAAAAATAAACTTGATCTGCCTGCAAGTATGAAGCATTTGTCCCATTTTGTCGAACTCTATCTCTTACCATCTCTGAGATCTGTTTGTTCATACGGACGGACAGACGGACATGGCTATATCGACTCGGCTGTTGATGCTGATCAAGAATATATATACTTTATAGGGTCAGAAATGATTCCTTCTCCCTGTTACATACTTTTGCACAAACTTAATATACTCTATGTACCTTCGGTACAGAGCGAAGAACTGCAAAATCACTTTTTCTTGATTGCGTCATGCACAAAATTTCTTACTCACATTTATTCATCTCACAAAAACTCTAAACTCAACTTAACTCAACTCAGGAACTGCAAAACTCACTTTTTCTTGATTGCGTCATGCACAAAATTTCTTACTCACATTTATTCATCTCACAAAACTCTAAACTCAACTCAACTCAGGCCAACGCATTGCGAGAGACATAGGAGAGAGAGAGAGGAGAGACACATATGATGTTGTTGTTGCAGGTCAGAGCGCGACAACAACAAAACACAGCTGACGCATGGTCACACATACATATGCGTATTTAGCATATGCGTCTTTGCACGAGAGTTTATTCATACGAGATGATTTTCGTTCGCTCAGAATAATCATCGTTGAGCTAAATGGAATGAAGCCCCACGAGCTTGATTATACTCAGAGTGCCAGGTGAGTTGAATTAAACTCAGGGCGAGCATGATGAGTATGCAAGCTCGATGCGTGAGCATAACCAGTTTATTCGTGTATTGATTAATGTGTGAAGCGATTTGCACTCCGAATGAAGCCGTTCTCTGGTACAGAGTATAAAAATAGATGATAATAGGCAACACTGCGTATGAGTTATTACAAAACTTCAAACTCCATTCGCGCCCGTTAAAACTCGACTCTTTTAACTTATGTTTTATATACGCTAAATATACATGAAAAAGTATCACATAGGGGTGAGCATGACCTTAAAATTTCATATACATGGGGACCGCTCTGGGGTTATCCTGTTCATCTCCTTCTATTTCATCTGAATGAAGTGAATATGGATTAATAAGACCGTATATGGGCATTTTCAACACTTTGTTATTCGTTCAAGAAGTATTGCGGTGAATGATTTCATTGTTGTTGTGTTTAAAAAAGATATTCCGCTGTAAATTGTCACATTCTTGGGGTCACCCTTCTTAAACATTCGATACACGCTGTTCGATTGGTATCCTTTAGGTGCCCTCGCCGTCCCAAAAATATGGTCGTCCTCCTTCGTCAGCAATTCGATAAACTCTTGTGAATCAACAGAGCACACTATATTCCATCTGTTTTCATACAAAATGTATAGGGGTCTGGCCAGGCCCCAAGGTGTTAATTTTATGAAGGAACCTGCAAGCAAGCTTCGATATTTAACTAAGAAGTATGTTAAAGGCTAGTCCAGGGTTCAGAATGGCGAGAGTACTTCACTGGTGGATTAAAACCTGGCTAAATGTCCTAGAATTTTATGCACAAATGCCTCTGAAGTTCTGCAAAAGGTTCAATTAGAGTTTTAACCACAATTTTTGTCAATGTTTTTCGTTTTTATTTCACTAAAATTAGCGTCAAACAGTTTTCTTTTATGCTTAAAATGTTCAATTTTTTAAATTTGTTTCGTTTTGTTTTTCCATTTTGTTAATCAGTAATCAGTACAAATCGCAAAAATATCTATATATATATATATATAAAATATATATAAATGTATGTAGGCGTATTTATATATATTAAAGTTATTGAAAGTGAAGGACAGTAGGAAATTATATAAAAACAAACAAAAAAAAAACAAAATGGTTTTGGGGGGACACTTTTCATTAACAAAAATAAAAAAAAATTATAATAAGAGAAGCTTAAATGTTAATACGCTTAAATATATAAATAAATGTATAGAATAATAAGATGGGTAGAACAGAACGGTTGAAAAACACACACAAATGCAAAGGCAGGAAATTACATTAAATTCTCGGTAAAAGTTAAAATTAATAAATTAACAAAAATATAAAGTCAGATCATTAAGATATTCATTAATTATCAACGTTCGTAGTGTTAGTTAATTGTTGTAAGTAACAGGCACAATTTGGTGGACTGTTTGTTCTGTTGTTGTTGTTGTTGTTTGGGGGGAGGCGGTTGTTGCCTGTTTTGCAGCGGCCGCTGCGGCTGTGCGTTTTGTTGCGGTTGTTGTATAAATTCTAAAATATATTTAAATATATTTTTTAGCAAGGCACAATTCTTGTCTCGTCTCCTCTGGTCTCGTCTCGTCTCTAGGTATAAATGTATATAAAAAAATGTGACTTAGTTGTAGAACGCGTTTCAATGGCAGTTGACTTTGTTCTCTCGCTTCCACAAAACACAGCGAGCCCGCGCGCGCACCTCCGGCAAAACAGCTTCAGGATGGTTTCTTATTTTCCCTCTGCTTCTTTTTTTTGTTTTTGTTTTTTGTTTGGGGTAGTCTTCTTGTTCCTCTTGAGGATCAGACAGAAATGGCAAATTTTTACTAAAGTTTTTTGTTTTTTGTTTTGATGCTGTTGTGGTTTTTCGTTTTGCACACATTTTATTTGCCCGCGTACATGGGATTCTTAAAGGTGGAGGTGGCCTGTTTGTAGATGGGATTCTCGCCCTGGAAAAGATGGAAACAAGAAGGTTAATTTAGTGCAGATATGAAAAGAAAGAAATTGTATTTATGTTTTTGAAAATATACAGACTAACTGCCAAAACGCGTAGGAGAAAACCCTGTGTCAGGAAATGTTTTGACTGCTGAAGGGAAAGACGGCCGACAAATAACCCCAATCTATACCACAGTTATTCCACTTCCATTCTCGCGACACCAAAACGAACAAGTTTATCGATTTGAGATGCTTGTTATGTACTCTTTTTTAGTTGCAGGACGTACATAAAGTAAATTTCCCTTTCCCTTATTTGGTGATCAATTTGAAATTCTAGTCTTTAATTGATTTAGAAAGAACTTTTTATGTTTAAAGTGTCCAGATTTTGGCTGTGCAAACGAAAATGAAGAGTGATTCATAAGAGTCAGCCTCTCTCATTTCCGACTGTTACATTTTTGATCGTTTCGCTTGAAATTCTGGTTTCCATCTTGTGTATCTAGGGCCATTCTCGCTTAAGATCTGCAAGAGCAACGACCGTCTGATATCTAGACTGCATGTTTGCTCAGTCGAACCAAGTTTAGTTTCAGACTGCAACCGTCTTCGTCACGAACTCGAACCGTCTGAACCCTGTCTTACTGCAACCCATCAACCTTGAGAGGGACAGAATCGAACCTGAGACAAGCTCATGTCGACTTCAGGGCGAAGCTCTCAAGCAGGGAGTACCACAGGTGGTGTCTTTTCTCCCCTCCTGTTTAATGCCTCATGGCGACCGTGACAGGACATAGTAAGCCTTGTATTTGGTGACAATGCCAAATACTTGGGTGTCATTCTGGACAAGAAACTACTCTGGACCGACAACATAAATGAACGCATAAAAGAGGCAACCATTGCTTTTTTCTCTTGTAAAAAGCCCTTGACCGCCAATGAGGTTTTTCCCCATCCATTGTACAGTGGCTTTACACAGCCGTAATGCGCCCCATACTACTTTACGGAGCTCTAGTATGGTGGCCAGCACTTGGGAAACAATCAGCCCTGAACAATCTGCATAAAGTACAGAGAAGTGCGGAAATTTGTATTAGCGGAGCTCTCCGAACGACACCAACGTCACCTTCTACCACTAGACCTCGTAGCTGAGCAAATGGCTACCACAACAGCCTTAAGACTACGAGAATCCAATAACTGGAACAGGGGCGATTCGGGACACGCCACCATACTCGAAGACCAAATGGGTATACCATTAATTACGACGTTCGAAAAATATTACGACGTCTATATCCCATGCCGAAACGATTGGGAAAACCTTTCCCACAGCAGAGCTAACGCCATTAACATCCACACTAATGGCTCTAAGCTGGACGAAAAAGTAGGTGGGGGCATTTTCTCTCCCAACCTAGATTTGAACTTATCGTTCCGGCTTCCTGATCACTGTAGTGTGTACCAAGCAGATGTGGTAGGCATCCAGGAAGCTGCCACCTACCTTAGCACACTCACGGTCAAGGAAGGAAATGTATTTATATACTCAGACAGTCAAGCCGCCCTTCAAGCACTTGACTCACATACCAACAATGCTAAAACACTTACGGAATGTCGCTCATCTCTGAATGAGATCGCACGGCATATGGGTGCCTGGTCATCGCAACATAGAAGGAAATGAGTCTGCGGACAAACTGGCCAGAATAGGTACCAACAGCTCCTTTCAGGGAAGAGCACGATAGGGTTGCCTATGGCTTCACACAAAAGCTGAAACACTTTGTTGCGCTACGAATCGGTGGAAAAACCTTTCTTCCTGTGTAGTAGCGGGGCTTACGTGGCCAACACTCGATCAAAAACGTTCTAAGACACTTTTACGTCACAGAAGGGACCACATATCACTTCTGGTGAGGTGAGATGAGGAGGAATGAGTTTTTGGGTAAGCGACAACTGCCTAACCAACCCGAATGTTTTCCCGAATACTTTCGTTATGTGGTCGCTCCACGTTAGAGTATTATTTAAATTGGATTCCCAGGTTAATGGTTTCCTTAGCATATTCCAGCGGAACATTGTTTATTGTCAGCTTAGGCAGATCACTGACATTCAGAGCCTTCTTGTAGATTACTACACATTTCGACTTTTTGGGATTTAGCCCCAAACCACTCGCTTTAGCCCATTCGCTAATTTCCACAAGATCCCTATTACAAATTCTTACACACTCATTCAATTCACGTAACGGTCGACTTACATAAAGTTGTACATCATCGGCATACAAATGGATATTACAGCCTTTCAGACAATCACGAAGAAGAGTAAAGGCCCAATGACAGAACCTTGAGGGACACCACGAGTTAGACTTAAGAAACCTGACATACAAGACCCCGGACCACTGCTTGTTTTCTATCACACAAATAGGACTTTATAAGACGCGTTGCAGTTGAGGAAAAATTGTACAGATTTTTAAGTTTGGTACTTAAGATATTGTGGTCAATTGTATCAAATTCCTTGCTGAAATCTAGCAAGGCTAATTATGTTACATTGTTATTGTCCGTCTGCCTACGTATATTTTCTACAATCTTTAAAATAGCTGTCGTTCAACTTCTGAATTTTTGATAACCAGATTAGAGTTGACTTAACAAAGAATTGGATGAAAGAAATGTCTAAATCTGTTTGCCCATTAGTTGTTCAAATACTTTTGCCAAAAAAGGGAGAATGGAGATTGGTCTGAAACTCGCTTTTATCTTTTGGTATGGATATAACTTTAGCAAATTTCCAACAGTCAGGAAACACAGAGGTTGTGAATATCGTATTAAATATATAGGTGATATGATAAAGAAGCATAGGAAGTGATATATATATATATACAAGAATTTGGGATTAACTTTGTCTAAGCTTTCCGCATTTTATTTCACTTTTAGGACACATTCCAGAACGTCACATGAATTTACACACTCGAAACTAAAACTACTATCACATAGGGGTAAAGCATTCAGGTATAAGTTTTGGGTCGCTGCAGGTACGTTAAAATTTGCAAATTTTGTATTAAGTTCCTCTACATCCAAGTCTGATTTTAATTGAGGCTTTGTCTTCCCTACACCTAAGTTTTTTAATTCTTTCCATGTCTGATTTGAAGTTCTTGCGTTACTAAATTTAGTCTTTATATAGTCAGATTTGGCAGAGAATATCGCTTTTGTCACATTCGGGCTAGAGATCCCAGCTCTGCTCAAATTTATTTTGTCCACACAATGGTTCAGTAACGAGGACCCCCCTTCAGTACTAAAAAGCGTTAACAGGGAATAAATATGGTATCGCAATGGGCCCATAGTGGCCTAAGTGGGAGAACGACTTGTCGCCATCGCAACCTAACCTTCGCTGATAGGAACCTGAGCCTTTTCGCTCCCAAGTCAGAGGACGCTCCTGACCACATGGACGAAAGAAGTTAAAATGACTCTAGATAACTATATCAATGGTTACAGGATCCCAATATCCTAGGTGTCACATTTGATCCCATCTTCAGCTTCGCTAAACATTCTTAAGGTGTCGTTAAGAAGGTCAGGAGTAGGAACACAGTCCTGAAAGCCATCGCAGAAAGTTCCTGGAGCAAAGAACAAAACAAAATCGCCACCACATACAAGGCTATTGGCAGATCAATGGTGAACTCCGGCCATCAGTGACACGCAGTGGCGCAACCTCCAACTTGAACACAGCCACAGGATGCCTCTTGATGACTCACCCAGACCACCTGCTCTAAGGAACGGAGGTACTGCCCGTCCGCGCTTACAACTCCTTCCCACACAGCAGTGTTTAATACAACGCTTCATAGAATCTCAACCAAAACCTTGCCTGTACCCTACAGGAAATGACGAGACGATGTAAAGCCGTACGCCTAGACCTTAGAACTGAGCTCTCCACTGTGCTGCGCCTTAGAGTCCTACAGGGACAACATCGTCCTGGGTCCCCACCTGTTGACCCTGCAGTGAAATCCCTCCCACGTTCTGCCAGAGCATCCCTAGCACAGTTGCAATCTGGTAAATGCAGGCTTCTCAACAACTACCTTTCACGCATAAACATAGAAGTAGTAGACGAATGCCCCAAGTGTGCCTAATCGCCTCTTCACTTGTCCCCGAAAGCACGCCATGCTTGCTCCCCTAGATCTATGTCGCGGTTGCTTTCATCCTCGACCTGCTACCCATTCAGCTCTACATCTCGATTAACTTTAGCCTTCTCTTCCTTTTACTACAGCCGCTACAACAACATCTCCCTGAATTCCCTCTAAACCCCCCACACTTAAAATTCTAATTGTCCAACTTACCGTATCCCATTTGGCATTCATGCGCTCCTTCTCGAATCGTGCAAACTCCCGCCGATCGTGTATGGTGGTCAACAGTTTCCATAATAGCAAAATGGCCAATCCCACCAGCACAATCGCTGCTATCACACCCAAGACAATGCCCAGCATGAACACCTTTGGCGGACATTCCTTCTTCTCCTGGGCATGCACCATCAGGTCTTTACCCTGTTCGCTATACTTGAAGGTGAACTTGCAGTCATCCTCTTCATCAAAGAAGACACAAAGCTGCTCATCCTTTTGCTCATCGATCACCACTTTGTCCACACTGACGGGCGTGAAGGCTGTACAATTGGTGGCACAGTCGTTGCCGTTCTTGAGGGGACCCGTATTGTACATCTGGCACTGCACACAATACTTCAGCTCCTGGCACCGGGGCGAGCAGGTGGGGCACTTCTCGCAATGCTGTCCCGAATAGCGACCCACCTCCGTGGACTCGCATTTGCAAACGCCGCACTCACATATGCCATGGCCGGAGCACAGTTCGCCACCCGAGGCGGGCCTGCAGGTGTCATTGGAGGTCAGGCAGCCGCAATTGGTGCCCGTCCAGCCCGGCTTGCACACACATTTGCCGCACTCGCAGCTGCCCTGTTCCGGGCCGGAGCACAGCTGCTTGTTGTTCCGCTCGCAGCTGAAGTTGTCGCACTCACAGAATGTGCCCGAGATTACCTCCTCGGGGTTCGCACGCCTGGTGCAGTCACAGGAGCCGCACACACAAGTGCCGCGCGAACTGCAGTCCACGTGGGCGCCCGGCGCCCTGCACACGGATGCGTTATTGCTGTTCGGGAGCATATCCGCGCCGGAGCATTCACAGTGCTTGCCGAAATGCGCCTCATCACAGTCGCACTTGCCGCACATGAAGTTGCCACCGCCATGGCATTTCTGCGAGTTCGCCTCGTAGCCCATCGAGCCGGGATGCTCGCAGGGACAGGTGCACAGCATTTCCAAGTCAATGATCATGCTCTCGTTGATGCCAATCGGATAAATCTGAATGACCTGCCTCCAGTCCTTGGGGTCCTTGGGGCAACGGAGCACGGTTATCTCAGCCTCGAAGGTGACCTTGTTGCCCACTTTCAAGCCGCTGCATTTGGAGGTCTTGGTTCTGGTGCCATTGAGGCATGAGGAGAAATAGTTGATCCTCACCTCGCTGGTGGCATTGTCCTTCATTTCCACCGAGGAGGAGATTTTCTATGGAAGCAAAAGGAGGAGTAAAGGGCCAAGTCAGGGACACACTCAGTCAGTACTTACGCCATATTCCTCTTCCACCAGGCCCACCACATTGGACGAGTCATTCGACAGCACGGCAGCCGAGGAACCCTCAATGGTGGCCGACAACTTCTGGTATACCGAATACTGGGATTGGGTAACAGCGAAAATGATGTTGATGGCATTCTGTTTGACCTTCTGATTGATTTGCGATATGCTCGGATAGTCCTGGAGGGAGGAGTACGAATAGGAGTTGGACGAATCCAAATGGCATTCACCATCGTTGGGTGTAATCACACCACCCAATTTGCCATCACCGGCATAATGGAAGCCAGCGTCTGTGGAGAATACCAGAAGACGGCGGGCCTGCTCGCGCCAGCCCACTTCCTGGCGACAGGCGATGGCCTGCATGATGGCATCAAAGCCACCCTCAGGTGCATCCAAATTACCAGAGACAGCTGCTTTTTTCACCTCGTTCTGCAGGATAAATTCAAGAATTTAGGAAGCGGAAGTTTTCTGATTCGTGTGGATGAAGATGTGAGAGAAGAAGAAGGGTGGGTGAGGGGGGTGGAGGAAGGGGGATTAGTGGAAGAATCAAGCAAGAAGTGAGGCACACTCTGGGTTAGATGATTAGGTCTTTGTTGGGATTTACTTACTTACGAATCTGAAAGCTTGACTGAAAGCTTAAGGGTATTAAAAGGGTGGATTCGTGACATGTGGCAACTCTAAAAGTGCTTAGAAGGGTTTGCCATTTCACCAAATTTGATGCGGGAAGTAGGGCCAGCTAACCAACTCTGTGAACAAAACTAACTACCAAAACGTCAACGTCCTCCAAAACTAAATCGCTTAACCTTCGTTCCGGATAATCCCATGCCCATTAAATAAGTCCAGACGGAATAGCCTTTTAAATTAGCACTTTATTCCTGAGTGACAGCTTGTTCTTGGGAGTTCAGGAGCCACGCTGAGCCACTAAGCTATTGCCTTGACAGGGTGTCTAATGTCACCCCAAGGTATTTATGGGCCATATGCTTCCGGGCAGGTGTCACGACGGGTGGAATAAGTCACCGAAGCACACTTTTCCGTTCCATCTAGCGGTCGAATTGCTAAACCTCTATTCAGGTACTCCTGAAGGGCATCTGTGGCTGAGTATATGCATTTGTTGCGGGCAGGAAATGTTGCGATTAGAAGGTCTAGGGGGTTTTCGAGCGGAATGCTACAGGCTCTGGGCATATGCCTCAAAGGTTCTGTCCGTCAAGAAGCTCTTGTTTAGCAGGTACAGTTGGGACGGGAAGAGTTTCTAGATCTTCAAGGGCCTGCTGGATGTCAAGGTAAGCTGCCACTATATACTCTTAACCGTCATACCCTTAAAGGATGTAGTTGACCACTCAGGAGTTCCACGAAACTGGAAATCTGGTATGGCTTTCGAATAGATCGTACATCGAGCATTCTTCGAAATACAGCGCTCGAAGATCTTTTCAAGGGTTGTTCTCCACTTACACACCTAGTCAAGAGTATTTACACAAGGTACATATTTGTGCATGCTTCACAAACGGCGGCTTGTGCAGCGAGGGGGGAGGTAAAATGAAAAAAAGTTGTTGTTTTTGCAAATTCTGGCCTACGCAAAGCCAGATGAAAGAAGAATTGAAAAAATAACTGTTGGTGTGCTAATAATAGACGCATGTGAACTGATGCTTATCAGTTGTCAAAAGTATTTACACACGTTTTCTTTGCGTCAAAATTATTTACACAATGCAAGTTCGTCATTCGTATTTGGTTTGCAGAGACAAGTGCAGGTTCTAGTTGTTCTTGTTATCTTAATTCATTTACAGATAATTTAATTTAATTATTTAACTGTTACAATTAATTACTACAATGCCAAAAACATAGGAGTTAACCGTTAACAAACACCCAACTTTGCAGATACTGTGAAGAGAAGGAGGAGTCCTCTGAACATATACTAGCACATTGCGACGCCCTAGCGAGGCGCAGACTCAGCAAATTTGGGAAACACATTCTACACCCAAGCAATATCGGCATCTTAGAGCCCACAAAAATCCTGGCTTTTGTACAGGAAATAGGGCTGCTAGGAGAGCTGTAAACTCAGTAGGGGGGCACAATAGACCAATATTGGTCGCGGTGCACCACTTCCCCAACAACAAATAATAAATAACCGTTAAGCGCTGGGCTGAAATTGTTGCTAGGTTTAAAACCGGTACCTCTGCAATCGAATTAGCTAGATTGTATCAAATCTCACGGAAAACGGTGTATAATTAAGTAATAAAGAAGGACACCAGTGTTGGACCAAAGACAATGCAGGCACTTACTAGGGTTAGTAGTAAATAATCCAACTGCAAGTACCGTTAAAATTGCCGCAGAGTCAAAAAACATAATTGGCAAAAAAAATTAGTAAAGCTACACTGCGTCGCAGGCAAAAAGACGCTGTTCCTAAAACCTATGTTGTCCGTAAAGTGATTGACATCACACCAACTAACCAGTCAAAACGTCTTGCATTTGCTTTGGAGTTCAGCAAGAAGCCTCCTGACTTCTGGTTCAATGTTTTATGGACAGATGAGCCTGTATTTCAGTTCCAGGGGTCTTATAGCATTCATTTTATGCATTTAAAAAAAAAATCAACAGCATTTGCAGCCCAGCCAGTCAAGAGGTTTGGTGGTGGCATAGTGAAGTTCTGGGGATGCCTTTCCTATAATGGATTTAGAGACTTGGTACCGATAGAAGAAACATTAAACCAAAACGGATACCTCCAAATATACTAAATGATTATGCTTTCACATCAGGAAACAGACTCTTTTCAACGTGTGACTGGATTCTACAGCAGGAGGGGGGGTGGTAGGGTACCAACCAAATTTTTGAAAGACCTAAATCAGGCGGTTCATTCCTGGCCCCCACAAAGCCCTGATCTAAATATCATTGAAAACGTTTGGGCTTTTTGTTAAAAACAAATGAACCATTGATAAATATCGAAAACGTTTTAAAGGTTACGGTTACTGTTTTGTCCGATCGCTTTTTTCCGGTTACGGTTATATTACGGTTGTGGGATATCGGTTATGGTACTGGTTACGGTTATTTAACTAATTGTGTTTCGGGTTTTGGTTACGGTTACGGTTATAAATATAAAATATAACTTTGACAAATCATGCCGACAAAAGCGGGAATTTATTAAAAATTCTACTCCTGAATACAAACGCTCAACACTTATTTGTGTGGGTGGTACTGCTAGCAAAACTTTTGATAATACATATTTTTTATGAAGATGTCAGATTGTTGTTAACTAGAACTGTTGGAAATCTCCGACCAACTTGGCTTTGGACTGTTTTCCCCTGATATTTCAATCAAATCATGGTTGTCCATTATTTGATTGTGCAGATTTCATAACAATTTAATACAGTTAATTTTCTGCTAGGCAGATAAAGATATATTATATCTCGGAATTATCAGAATTATTGCACATAGGTGAGCATCATTCTCGATCAGACTTGGTGCTCGGAATTCTAACTCGTGAGACTAAAGTTTGGTCAATGCTGAGTTGTTGTTTTTGATTTCAAATTAACATTGAATCCAGATAGAATACAAGTAACCAAAGACAGTTGGCCCTGCATTCTTGTTGATGCAACTTTTTTTGGTGCTTTAAATGTAATAATTTCGCTAATATTGTCCCACATCTTAAGTTACAGAAAAAATCATAGTTAGCTGATGCCAAATTTGAGCTGAAGTCGTACATTTTTGGATCGGCTAAAATAGCCAGTGTCCAGTGTAATATCACATATGTATAAGAAAAGATGAGGATAGTAAAGATTCTGGTTAGCTGCACTCATTCTTTCTCGTTCTTTTTCCTTTGTCCCCGTCAGCAACAGTGCATACATCAAATAAATTTACGTCAGAGCCGGGCATGCATAACTGAGTGTCAGAGAGAGAAGGGCATATTTCTATGTTCTCTCCATTAGACCAGAGCAGTCCAGCCATAGCTACCAGGGGCCGAAGTCTCTCATGTTTTTATGCAAACGCGAGCAGAACCTATGGTTGTGTAAATCGGTGAACACTGAATTGCCTGTAAAACGACTGTAGTCTGGAGAGAGCTCTCTTGCTCACTACACACAAGCACACTTTTCTGTCCTCTACATTTGCCCGGCACTGATTAACGTTTATCAAAGTTTTAGTAGAGGAAAACTGAAATTAACTCGTATATTTGTTTCTGTTTCGGTACTGATAACCGGTTATGGCAATAAAGGTTATACGGCTACGGTTATAAGAAATAATTTTTTTTCGGTTACGGTTACGGTTTCGGTTACAAATTTTAAAGTGTTACGTTAGCGGTTACGTTACGGTTTTAATCTCTGTTATTAATTATTATTATATTATTAAGAAAACATTGTTAGAAATTAAATTGATAAAAAAATTGAGGTGTGTGTAAGAAAGAAAACGTGTAATCACAAACATATAATTTTGCGTGTAAGTTATTTTTCTTAAATTTTGTAAATCTTGTGTGTACGAGTGCATAGTCGTCCTGTTGTCAATGCCTGGGGTTTTACGTATAAGTTGCCTTTTTGGCCTTGAGCCCAATGCCGATTCTGTCTCTTTTTTTTCTTTCTTACAATTCTTACATACACTTTAACAATTTTTCTGAGATGACAATGTAAACATTATAAAATTCTAATTCTAATTTCCTAAAATATTACCAAGACATTTACTGGACTACATTTACATTGATTGCGACCTTATCTTCATAGAAACTTTCTTTCATTATTTGTTATCTGTACTTTTGACCTGTGGCTGACATGTGCTACTAGACTTGTCCAGTTGCCTCCGTTTAGCAAGTTCAAGCATTCCTCCACATTTAAATACGGTGTTCCGAAGCATCCTGCCCTGATCTCTTGTAAAATGGGCCCTATATCCTGGCGTTCCCTTACGTTGCACAGTGACCATTCATTAGTATGATTTTCCAGGTGTGCATCTCTACTCTTGCTCTGAAAATTTGCATTATTCTGTAGAAGCCGATATCGTCCTGAATGTAATTGTTTTCATTTAAGTTGTATGTTAAAAGTAGAGCCCTGCACGGGCTCACACTAAATCATGTTAACAGTAGGCAATCACACTGTGCACACTATCGAACCAACTCATATGTCGAAACAAAACAAATCTTATTGAATTATTTAATTTCATTTTAATTCAAAGATTCGTTGAGTCAAAGTTAACTTGCCATTTGATTCTTGTCATCTCGTATGTCTTGGTCTCACTCTTGCAGTTAGATCGTGCAATAATAGTTACAGAACGTGGATCAAACATGTTATTCAAAAGAATAACAGCTGTAACGGACCGCAATATTAATATTTTTTATCCTCCTTGGTATTTTTTCAGGATTTACTGATAGTCAGCCACGGAAAGTGGTTTAATTCTTTACCATTGGTCATTCATGGTTTTCATCGCAGTTTAGTATTGTCATAATCATTAATATATAAGTATGTGTGGTCATTTGTCGCCTGCTTCCTAAGCACTTAGCGGTTTTTCCTATTGGTTAGGTGTAAAGTTTGTTCGGCACTATTACTATTTTTGAACCTCTTTGGTAGTTTTCAGCGATTAAATGATTTGTCCATCACGGAAAGTGGTTTTAAACATTCACTACGATCTTCACTAAGTTTTTTACCATTGGTTATGCATGGTATTTATCGCAGTTCAATATTCACATAATCATTCACATGTTATGTAGTTATGTGTGGTCGTTTGTGGTCTTGAAAAGCAGTTCCTTAAGCCCTTAGCCGTTTGGATACCATCCCATAGCTGTGAACTGTGCTTATGAATTGATCATTGCACGATATATATGTATATTCGTGTTGTATACGAAACCTGTTTGCTAGTGTTAATAAAGTGTGATTTTCCTATCATATATAGAGATTAAGTTCCTTTCTTAATGCTACCACTCACACTGGCTTTGTTGACGAATCGAAGTAGATCATCAACTCCCAATCAGACACTAGATAGTTTAATAAAATGTCTCGCTTTGACAGTGTGAGCATTGATACTGTTTGATACATTTGAACTAGATAGAACAATTTTTTGTTTAGTGTGCACTCTTGCAGGGCTCTAGTTAAAAGTTTGTAAATTTGTCTTCTAGAACTCTGCCTTGCTTGATCCTCCTACATTCTCCTTGTCTTGATGTCTATGTTAAGAATCATTCTGCACTGCTCCAGTCTCCACAAGCTTAGGTTTTCCAGTGTCAGCGGCGACTCATAATCGCTTGCCATTTTGAGCGGTGATTTTGACTCCAGCAGGTATTTTGTGACTATTTTTGGATATCGTCGATCCGGCATGTTCAAGGTTTTCAGAACATATTATATTTAAAGTGGATGTCCAATGTGTAGGTGAATAATGCCGGCAGACCAGTTTCCAAATAGATGGCGTACTTAGAAGTATTCATAGCTTTCGGAAGCCCATACTTAAGCGGCATAGCCTGGTACATCTTATATTTCATGCTCATGTTCACTTGTTTCCGTTTCAGCAGTCCATTTCACGTACTACTTATTGCCACTTGAGTATCCTTCCTCTTGAGCTCTATGTGCTTTTGAAAGGTCATATTGCTCGTCAGAGTGACGCATAGGTATCCAATTGCGTACCAGCTAGGCTCCAATTCTCGTTTCGTGCAAAGCTTCCTCTTCCATTCCAGACTACGAGTAGTACAGAAATAATAAGTAATACTCTAAGTAGCTATAAAGATATAAATAATATAATTGGCATGGAATTTACCCGTCTGCCAAGCTTAGCTTCTTTCGAGGATGCCCACCACTTTCGAGTACTACATGCAGCTGCCCCGCTCGTCGCGAGATACCACATCGTTCCTCTCCAGTGGCAGTGCTTGTCCCCTTTCAGATAAACTCGTTCATAATATTTCGCCTGTATCTCAGCGTCTCCCTTAGGTACTCAACTAGCATGTGCCAGTCTTCAACGTTTAGCGCCGTTAAGAATTCTTCCTTCGTCAGCGATATCTTTTTCCAGTGTAACCACCTGAGCTCGTTAAGAATTGGGCATATTGCGATTAAGTGGTATACGTTTTCTCTAACACGCAGATTACACAAGGAGCATTCTTCGTTTGCTGTTGGAATGTGAGGTATAAAGTTTAAAGCGAGCAGTTCAACTCGTGCCCTAAATATTTCCGATATGCTGTAGACGTCATACATGTCGTTAAAATAATGTTTTTCGTTTAAACTGTGATTTAATAGTTTGTATGTGTTTCTGTTGACACTTTGGATCGCTTTCTGCTCGCAGTTTGCTCTGGCTTCTATTTCCTCACCTTGAATTATTTTCTGTTGCATCTTGGGCCAGTTGTGGACTTCAATTTCATTCCAATTGACACCATGCATTTAGCTAGTATTTCCCATGTCGAAAAAAATTGTGATTTAGAGCGGAGTAAGTGCTTTGTGACAATTTTGGGCAGTCTGCTTTTCGGCATGTCCATCATTTTATTTATGTAAAGAAAGTGCTGTTTGAGGGTTTGAATGAAGAGTGGGGGTAGCCCTGATTCAAGATGAATGGCGTATGTTGGGGTGTACGGGTGAACCGTAGCAATTGCTCCACCTCATCGTAGTACTGGTAACCCCATACTTGTCTTGCATAGCACATTATCGCTTTGGCGGTTGCTTTAAACATTTTAAATTTCGTGCTATGGTATACGTGTTTTTTCCCCGAGAAGAGATTTCCAAGTGCTGTTCAGCGCCTTCTTTGCATCTGCGAGTTTTTCGGCAATATGTTTTGAAAAATTCATATTGGGTGTAAGTGTTACAGCAATTTATGTAAATTGTTTTACCACCTTGAGTTTCTCTCCATTTAGCATCCACTCCTCATCTTTTGCTGTTCTTCCTCGTTTCTTTATAACCTACGAGTACTTTCGATTGTTCGCTATTTATAGCAAGTTTCCAGGTGTTACAGTATGAGTATGTAGGTAGTGTCTATAATTTCTTGCAGTTGTTCTGGCATCTCCGCCATCAGGACAATGTCAACCTTGAACCGATGCGAGCCCAGATTTACACCTCCAGCCAGTCGTCGTTATAGAAGGCAAATAATAAAGGGCTGAGTAAGCACCCCTATTTGACGCCTTAGTTTGAAGAGAAACCCTTCGACAGACTTTGACCATCCCAAACCCTAGTGATGTTATGGCTGTATAGTCTTTCCAGCAGGCTGTTTCTATTTATTGTGTCGAAAGCTGCTTTGAAATCTATAAAAAAGCAATACATCTTTTTTCCTTTGCTCACATATTCCTTTGCTAATGCAGTTAGAACGAAAATGCAGTCGACAACTGTTTTATGTAACACTAACTAGATTCTTGATTTCCTCTTTTACCTGAAGGAAAATGATTGATGTAAGTGGGAGGGCCATTTGGAGGATGCTAGTTGGAACCGCTCTTTCGAAGTTCAGGGCAAAAGCTTCCACTCGCACCACTTGCCGCTTGTATCGATTCGTGAGCTTTCAAAACACAAACTTGGAGCTCTCATCCGCAGTAGCTTTCTCCAGCATGTGTGTGATCAGGAATTTTCTTACTCTGCGGTATATTCTGTTAATCCGTGGGTCATTTGTGTGGATATACTCTCTAAGTAGCCGCTTTTAAAAATATAGCAGCTTCTAAAAAGCAGGGTTTAGTCCATTAGAGCAGGGGGATACATTCTGCATGGTTTGAATCTCCATGTTGGACCCAGATGGGAGTATGAATTGTCTCTTGGGAATTCTTCAGAATTGGAAGATGATCTGAGGATAATTCGTACAACTTCTTCACAAAGAAATAGACGGCTTGAAAGAATCCCTTTGTATATAAAGAAGTCTATAGCTGAGGGTGTGCTTTTGTTTTGTTTAGTTCAATCTGAGCTGCCAAACGATACGGAGCTAAACAAATATAGGTAAATTGTTAATTATATTTGTGTTCGTTTCCTGGATAGTCAGCAAATCATTAAAAAGAGTTATTTTGTTGAGTTGCAGTTGTGCAGGCATTTCCGATAAAGTCAACTGGAATTGATAACCTTTCACTGATAAGATATGGTCAAATGGTTCAAGGTGAATGCTCCAATTGAAAACCTTAACATAAATGTAGATCACAGTTTGTCG
The DNA here is from genome assembly GCA_018904235.1 of Lordiphosa stackelbergi. Taxonomy (NCBI): domain Eukaryota; kingdom Metazoa; phylum Arthropoda; class Insecta; order Diptera; family Drosophilidae; genus Lordiphosa; species Lordiphosa stackelbergi. The sequence goes on along the minus strand of JAEIFU010003300.1, from coordinate 11,788 downwards.
CGTCCGTACACCGACAGACAACAATGAAGTAGGTAGCTTAACACACACACGCAACGCCCTAAATAGGCATGTGTGTTTTGACGACCCCTGATGTGGCTGTATAGAGTGTGCCCCAAGAGAAGGAGAAGGTTTAGGAATTCATTCACCAACTTACAAAACTACAATGCAATAATAAATAATAAAAACAGCAAAACAAAACCATGCAAAAATGCAAAACGTGCAAAAAACGGGAAATGAATGTAAAAAACGGATGGTTGGGTTAGACAAGCGAGTGTGTAGATGCGTTTGGGCAAATAACAACTTACAGAGAAAATTTCGGAGTTGTTGGTCAAGGACAAAACGTGGCGAAAGCCATAGGGAGCTTTGCACCCCGGGCATGGCGCCTCCAGACTGCATTTTTTGACCAATCAAGCAATTGTTTTTTGTTTGTTTTTTTTTTTTTTGTTCAATTTATCATGGTCCAGATTTATATATAAAAAATATTTATAGTGACATGGCGAGACAGAGAAAGTGGTGAGTGAGAGAAAGAGAGAAAGAAATAATAAAATGATAAAAAAAATAAAAATATCACAAATGTTTACAACATATATGTAAGAAGTGCATTAACAATACGATATGTTTATAATATATTTAGAGTAAAGATGTATATATATATATTTAACAATAACTGATCACCCATTCTATGAAAATTTAGCAAAGGCATCAAACAGAATTAGTAAGAGAAAGACGAAAACTTAACTCCCATTCGAAAATATGACGAGAAGGTCGAGCTTGCTTCGTCTGTGCCGAAGTTTTTATACCCTTGCAAATGGTTTGAAATTTCCAACCATTTGCAACCGATGTCGACTATAAGATATAGTAATCCGATTTCGACCAAATTATGCAAATCTGTGTGAAAGCATATAATATTAAGAATTGCTAATTTTGGAGACGTTAACACTAAATCCATTTTTAGACCGATAGTTCCTATGATCGATTTGCTGAAGAAATGATAAAGATCGCATGAACTATAACCGAGCTATGACCAAAAGAATGTTACTTTCCATGCCCTGGCAGTAGTGGCGTCATCTATTGCTCAGTTTAGAAAATCTCTCATTGTTCCATGAAAGTAGTGAAGCCACATAAGTAGAACATTAGTGCTGTTTTCAGTTGCTACTCCAGGTACAGAGTGTATTACAATCGGGCTTGACAAACTTTTTATACTCATTTTCCATCTGTATCTTGGTTACACGTTGGGAAGCAAAAACTTACAGTTAATTGCATTGGCATAGTATCTTATGGTCTCTTATACATTTTTGTATAGCCCTTTGTACCATCAAAAGATTTTACACAGCGAAAGTACATGTAATCTATAGTCAGTTTTTTCCAAAAAATTAAGCAAATTTAATGTCAAAATGAGAAAAATAGCGCTAGCACGGCCGTGAAACCGAATATATCCAATTGGGTTATTAGTAAATGTCAGATTAGCTCACATTAGTTTAATTTGATTGTTTCCCTATGAAAATTCGATCAAATATAGTGTTTTTACCACTTTAATTTTTTTGGCCCTGGTGGAGCTTTTTTTGGAAATGCCCCCGTGTAATAACAAATATAACGAATGATGAGAAAGGTAAAGATTTTAGTTAGCTGCGTTTTCTCTTTATATACAGGGTGGTCCATCGAGTGTTTGGAATTTAAACTAATCATAATTTGACTTTTAGAAACGTCAAATGCCATTTGGAAAGCAACTATTATTTAGTAAAAACTTTGACATTTACGAAATGGGTCGCTTTTTTTATTCGCTTGATGAAAGTTGGGAAATATTAAAAACGTACTTCCAAAGTGGTGAGTCCTCGACTCAAACTGTGCGCAATTTAAAAAAAAAAATAGAGGGAAGCTAACTTCGGCTCTACCGAAGTTTATATACCCTTTGGAGCATGATATATGCTGCCAGTTTGTTATATGGCTATACGACATATTCATCCGATTTTGATCAAATTCTCCAAAATTGTGTTGAAACAGATAACATTCATATCTGGAAAGTACAAAGACGCTACCATTGAAAACAAAAAAGTTTTTCCCGCTAGAACTACTTTTTCGACCGATCATTCCTATGGCAGCTATATGCTATAGTCATCCGATTTGAATTAAACTGGACAGAAATGTGTGGTAGTATATAATATTGATCTGTAGAAAGTTTGTTAGCGATAGCATTGAAAACAAACAAGTTTTTCTCACTAAGACTTTTTTTCAGACCTATCTTTTGTATGGCAGCTATACTATATAGTTGTCCAATTTTGATAAATCTCGGTGAAATTATGTGAAATCATAGAAAACTTATAAATAAGAGGTTTGGAAGCGATAGCATTGAAAACAAAAAAGTTTTTCTCACTAAAACTACTTTTTCAACCGATCGTTCCTACGGCAGCTATATGCTATAGTCATCCGATCCGTCCGGTTCCGACAAATGTGCAGCTAGCTTGTACCAAAAGACTTCGTGCAAAGTTTGGTTACGATAGCTTTAAAACTGACGGAGGAAATAGCATAGAAACAGACGGACATCGCTATATCAACTCAGCTCGTCATGCTGATCAAGAATTTATATACTTTATGTGATCGGAGATGCTTCCTTCTGTGCGTAACAAACATCCAAGGGTATATAAAAAAAAACTCAATTTGTGTATCAATTCGTGAAACTGGAAAACCAACCCGTGTAAGTACTCGTCCGGTGCGCTCGACTGAAAACATTGCTGCGCTTGCTGAAAATGTGCGTGAACAAACATCGATCTCAACAATTGAACATTAAGCACACTTTTTTTATGCGAATTTTGCATAAAGACCTTGCCATGAAGCCGTGCAAAGTTCAATTGGTGCAGCAGCTAAAGCCAATTGACCATCCAAATCGTCTGCACTTCGCAAATTGGGCGGAAGATCGTTATGAATTTGACCGAAAAATCATCTTTTCGGATGAAACACATTTCCAGCTCAGTGGTTACACAGAAAATACGTATACCGTGTCACTGTTTGGTGTGGATTTTGGTCAAATTTTTTTTGAAATGAAGAAGGAAGCACCGTGATCGTGAATAGTGAGCGCTACCGCACAATGTTAAGTGATTGGTTCTTTGAGGAAATTCAACGGAAGACTTGGACGATATTTGGTTTCAACATGACGGCGCTACGTGCCACAGAGGGCACGCCCTTTCTTCAAAAATCGAATAATCAGCAAGTATGGAGATGGGAATTGGCCGCCAAGAAGTTGTGATCTGACACCGTTTGACTATTATCTTTGGGGAGCGGTCAAGGAAAAATGTAAGGCAATTGATAAGTTGAAGAACGAGATTCGAGTTGCTATTGAAACAATTGAAAATGTTCTCAAAAATGACATGAACCATATATTATATGTTCAACCTTTGAAAAATATCGAGCCGGTTTTTTTTTATAGCAAAATTAAACTCCAATTTCTAAATGGACCACCCTGTAAAACCGCGACAGAGCAAGACAGCACGAGGATCAAACCTGAGCGCCATAGCAGCGCAGCTGACAGCGAAGGTGCAATCTATACTTCTCTCATCTGTGGTGTCTACAACACACTACAATTTTTAGACCCAAGCTGACAGTGCGTTTAGAGAGCTGGTACAGACCATGATGAAAGTAGTTAAAGTTGGTCTGGTCGGCAAAAGCTGTCACCAAGCAAGCATGCAATGAAGCAAAAGGGAAAGGCTGCCGACGAGACCACCTTATACTTATTTCATCATGGTACAGGCTGACCGTCACAGAAGTTAAATAATTTTGTTGTACGACGAAGAGGATATAATTGGAATTGGTCGATCGAACCGCTTAAAACTACATATATATTTCTTCACCGATTCTGTTCAAATGCCTTTGCTAGGTTTGATAAATGTTAGACATCTTACACCAAATAATACACACACACATACACATACACACACATACACTTAAGTCTAAATAGATATGTAAGATATTGCTTATGATATAGATAGAGAAATGGGTGCATAAATATCAAGATATTGAATGGATACACCAGCACTATGTAGTTATTAAGAAGTATATAAGAGTTACAGTTAGACATCAAACACACAGAATAGAAGAGAAAGGTTTTGTAGTTGGTTGGGTGTGGTGAGGGGGGAGAGTGGTGGAGCGGGTAGAGTGGAAAGTATGTTTGATTAATTTGTTGTTTAAATCTTACAGAGAAACTTTCGGTATTTGTGCTTAGTGCCATGTGATTGCGGTAACCATAGGGAGCCTGGCAATTTTCGCACGGAGCCTCGAGTCTATTAACGGTAAAAGTGTATTTGTGGTTTTGGGGGGAGAACATGGAGAAACAATATTTTAGTTAGTTAATGTGGCAAACATGATGGAATAGCTTAGCCTTTGTTTGCATTTTAAGTAGAAAGCAATTAATTAATTAAATTGATTTGAAAGTTTGGAAACTCTACTTAAAGCTGCATCCATTCGTTGGTCTTAAACTAAACTACAAACTAAACTTAAAGAGCGATGCCTAGGAATTTCTTAACATATTGACTCACTTTTTGGGCAGAGTGGACACATAAGGCATCAGAACCTTATCCACAAACGAACCGAAACCCAAACGGAAGTTTGATGTAATTTTACTCATATTTTGGGCCAATTTAGAACCCAATTCGGAGAGTTTTTCTTTATCATCTTCCATGGATTTGGACAAGTCCATCAAGTAATACAAATCCACCGGATAGTCACTGGCCTGGGAATAGCTTACGTTCAGAATGTGAGCTTGGTCTGGAAATGGTACGAAATTGAAATGAATTGAATGTCCAATCGGTATTACACTTACTGATGCGCAACTGGAGACGGACACGTTGTGGCTGAATCTGTACTATCTCTTCGGACTGGGCTCCATACATGGATGAGGAACCGCTCATGGATGAGGAACCACTCATGGATGAGGAACCACTCATGGAGGCAGAGCTGTGCTGGTAACCACTCTGAGAGTAGCCACCGGACATGGAGTAACCGGCAGAGTTGGCGGACCAGCCACGGCCGGCCAATGTTAGATTCTTGTTGATCGAAATTTCTGACTTAGAGTCGGGATTCCAGGTAAATTCCTCGGTGCAGGTGGACGATGAGGTGTGCTGAAAGCAACGCGGCCGATCATCAAAGTCCGGTTGCATGCACCAGGAACAGGTTGCGGTTTGTATGCATTCATGGCAGTTGAATTTGTTAACACAAGGATTCTGTCCCTGGTTTTCAGCCAGTTGGTGGTCATTGGCCAAAGAAATGTTGATCAGAGAGCAGCAGACCAGAAGTATGATGGGCAGATACATCTTGGCTGTAAGTGTGTGTGTGTGTGTGTGTGTGTAGGGTGTGCTTGCACTCCTTCTCTGTGTTGGTGGTGGTGGTGGTTTAGGGGAGTGCTCGGGTGCTGTAAAGAAGAGGCAAAATTTGTATAAGTATAAGAGTAAGACACAGCCCCACCCTGTGAATTTGAGAGCTTTACAGTTTACGCAAAGCTTAAGCTTAAGCATTAGGGCCAAGATGTACTTAACAAGGTAACTCGATCCCTCACAACTTCTTCTCAAACAAAACTAAGAAGCAGAAGCTAAGAAGCTCACCAGGATTGTTTACTGAGTGAGCGACAGTGCGTATATCTTGCTTGAATCCAAAAAGTAAGAGTATATTGGTGTGCGAAACTAAAGCGAAACCAACGAGCTCGACTGCTGGCCAGCGACTGAATAGCTGTTTCTTCTCTTGGCACTATTTTATACAGGGAATCAAACCGGAACCGGAACTGTATACCGAAAAAAACCGATTAAAACTCAAACGGAACCGGCAACGGAAACAATATTTTTAATTTTTTTGTATACCGGTATCCTTTATCGACAAAGTTTCCAGAACTATCAAAAGTTGTTCCTGCTGTTCCAGCTAACCAAGTAAACGTAGAACGTTATATTTCCGGTGTGAAGTTTATCATGTTTCCGCTAAGAAATCAGATGGAAGGAAATACATTAACCGCTATTCTGCTTCTAAGAAGTAATCATTAATTTTAAGTCTTTGTAAGTAATTTTTGACAAATTTGTGCATTTTGTATGACAAACACAAGCTAATTAAATTGTTAATTTCTGTACACATACATGTGTATAGCTTGCTTACCCACTTTGTTGGAACTAACGATTAAAATTGTACGTTAATTTTACGGGTCCATACCATTACGTACCGGTATACCAAAATAAACATCTAGGTACCTAAACGGAACCGAATACCGAAATAAAATAGAACCCAAACAGAAGCTTTTATCGAAACGAAACTTTCGGTACGTAGCAAACCCGGAACCGGAACCAAAATTTGATACGATTTGATTCCTTGATGTTCAAATTCCAAACTGTTACGCTGCCTTTCTATTTTCAGCTAGGTCGGTCAAATGGAGAGTACAGACATGCTTATGTAGGAGAAGAAAAGAGACCATTGCCGATTTACTTGCTTTTCTCGCCTGTCTAATAGCTGGTCGGCTCTAATATGGAGTTATGTGAGTCAGTGCTGCCACTTTAGCAATTTAGTGTTAATTTTTTTTTAAATGCTATTAGCCACAAATCTAGCAATTTTTAATTTTTCTTTAGCAATTTTAGCAACTTTACAAAACGATCAATTTGTTACTATTCTTCAGGCATTTTTGCCTTTTTTTACCTTTTTGCAATTGACGTCACAAATTACGATTAATAATGGTTCACAAGGATATCGGAACTTTTAGTGCTTGAACAACTTGAAAGAGTTTGCTCACTATTTTGATGTGTTTTGTGATTGGGTTAAGATGCCAAAAGTTTATAAGCAAATTCTTCGTGATGCCTGGCTGCAAGATAAGGAGGTGTAAAAATGATAGCAGGGATTCCACTAATATGTGCGTATTGCAATCCGCAATTGGCGCAAAGCTTTCGTTCGAAAGTCAACAAAAACGGAGGAGCAGGAAGCGGCACTATGCCTTCACATTGCCAAACACACGGCGATTGCGACCAAAGAAAATCTAACACGGAAGCACACTTTGTGGAGTCGTCTTCATTTCACTCAGATATTAGTCAGCTGTTTGCTGTCATTTTGGCTCTCTGAGTAATTTTTGTGACTATGTCCGTCTCCTTAACCAACTGTTTTCTATAGTAGCCCATCCACACACGAATTTGTTCGACGAATTTGTTCAGCTCGTCAAAATGTTCGACGTTAGTGGAGGTGTTCGTGACAGTTTTTTTTGTTCGAAGTTTTGTTCGCAGAGAATTGAAATGTTTCTATCTTGCGAGTGTTCGTGCGAACATGTTCGTCAATGGATGCGAACAATTACGAACATCATTTGTCAAAAATATCTGTAGAGGGAACACGTGCCCAAATGAGCAATAAATTGTTGCTGGAGTTCATTGAATGCCCCCAAAATGATCAAATAATGATTTAAGCTAATTTGTATCGCCATCTAGGCAATGATTGTGTTATTTTCCGCTGCCATATTTTCATGTTAACTCGTTGTGATTTTTGGGAAAATGATGTTCGTGAGAAATGTTCGCCTGGTTAGTGGGCAAACGAGTTTTCGTCGAACAAATTCGTGTGTGGATGGCCTGCTTATGGCGACAAATACTTTGACTTATATTTTGAGTTGTCACAATGAATGTTCTTTTTGTAAAGATGGAGTTAACAACACTCAATAAAGAGAGGATTTTAAAGTGTGCTTCTATGTTAGATTTTCTTTGTTGCGGCAAGTGATCATTTGTCAAAGTTGTGTGTGGAGTTGTTTTAAGCTTGCTAAGCTGCTGCAAATATTAAATTAGGCAGAACGAAGTGCAGGTACATTATTAACAATGTACTTGGAATGCATTTCATGGATGACTTACGCACCGACTTTTTTTGGACGAGTCCATTAACATTAGTGTGACAAACATTCTTGGTTAGTTTAAAATACATACATATGATGTAATTGTTTACGATACAGAAATCATGTTCCGTTTTACTAAAAGTATTTCAATTTTGTTTCTAAAAATACATACATATGGACATTTCCAAAAAAAGTCCACTTTTTGTCACGTTCGAATGCAATTATCGTGAAAACGAACAATTGCCCAAAATCAGCCTCAGCACCAATAACGCGGCGTATTAGTAGTTATAAGTTAAGCCTGATTAGTCTTTGATTTAGACTATAAATGTGTTCGATGGTCCCGTTCGCGAATGCAAATGCACATATATATGTTGAAAACGAAAATTTTAAGGTTTTAGCAATTTTTTGGCAATTTTCTTATAATTTTTAGCAATTTTTAGCAACTTTTTTTCCCAAATCTAGCAATTTTTGCTTCGGAGATTCTGGCAGCACTGCATGGTGGTGAAAGTAATTGTTGGGATGCAGTAGTCAAGCATTGGCGGTACCGCTACTTGATGCAGTAGTATAGAGGAGTGGCCAGAGTAACTATCTTTCTCTCAGCCTGAGAGCTATGTTACTGGCGATTTCTCTTGCCAGAAGATCTAGAGGCATAAGGTGTAACATTATGTTAAGTGCATCAGTTGGGGTTGTACGCAATGCATCAGTCATACATAGTGCAGCACTACGTTGAACTTTAGTTATGGTTCTGAGGACGGAAGGTTTCCCCAGAGCCGGCCACCATACAATGATTCCGTATAGTAGTATTGGACGTACAGCGGCAGTGTACAGCCAGTGTACTATTTCAGGGAAAAATCGCCATTTACGACCAATTGCGCGTTTGCACGAGAAAAGTGCAGTATTTACCTTTTTGGTTCGTTCAGTTATATTTTCGTTCCAATATAATTTTTTATCCAACACTACACCAAGGTATCTGGCGGAATCGCTAAAGTTTAGGTGTATATTGTATAGTCGTGGGGGTGTTAAATTTGGTATCTTATACTTGCGGGTGAATAATACGAGTTCGGTTTTGGTTGGACTGACTCCAAGGCCACTCTGTGTCGTTCAATTTGAAAGTGTTGAGAGTGCATCCTGCATCAGATTGCAGAGACTGTGAGGAAATTGACCTCTTGAGATTATGGCGACGTCATCCGCGTACGCTATCACCGTATGCCCTGGCGATTCCATGAGTCGCAACAATTCATTAACTAGGCTCGGCTAACAATATGCGCTCCTCGTTCTCTCTCACACTGACTCGCACTCTGCTTATGCTAAACTGTGGCGGTCTCTTGAGTGTGCAACCTTTTCAACTAACATTTTGAAAGTTTTGTCTTCAAGAAGAGCGCATTTTATGAGCGATTGACTAACTTGGGCCTGGTATGGGGTTGCTCTCAGACTTTTTTGGTCAGTGAAGTGAGGAGAAGTACCACCAACCAGCACTCACAACAGAATGTGTTGAAAGAACTTATTTTTTTTTTATAAACATACCTTTACTGGGATTTGAACTCGGGGACCGTCGCTTCTCAGTCGATGCCTAGCCGTGCACTGTTGCTAAGATCAAAGCGAACTAAATGTGCATTTATATTTGACATATTTTATAAAGTCCTTTAAAATTAAAACGTGTCCCCTTATTTAACTTTAATCAGAAAACGTAAAGATTGTGCGTCTGCACTTTAAAAATATATACTCGTGTCGAATGAAGCGTCTGCAGGAGTCTGCCGAGCCGAGTAGACGACGGCGGATAACTGCAAGTCCGAAGCTTAAAAACACAAAAGGGAGACGCCAAGGTAAAGATGAGAGAAGGTGTACGACATTAAAAAATAGTTCAAAATTAAAAGTGGTCTTTTAACAAACTTATTTTCTCTCTCCATTCCACAAGACGGTCCAAACAGTAAAGGCTAACACCGGGGACAACAAAGGAGGAAACGACATATAGTGAATTATAGGTAAAAAGACGTAGTGGCAGCAGGAAGTGGTGCCTCGCGGGAGGTTGGAGGGTTCGGTCCCGCCTAGGAACAACTAATAAAAAGTTTTTTCAAAACTGTACAACCGCGGTCGACATTTCTGTGCACACTCTGGTATTGCAGTACGCCGGTCTGGCGGAGGTTCTTAACAGACAGGCGGAAGCAGGCTGATGGTGTCCAAACGCGGCGGGTAGCTGAATCAAGTAAAGTCGAATACGGCGGACGGTCGCGGTACGTAGGCCGAAGCCGGAGGTTCGAAAAGTGCGGGGCGTGAGTGGCAGAGGGGTTGGCAGAGTTATGTTAACTACACTCCTGCCCAAAATTATACGACACCATGAAAATTTTAGTTTCGACCCTCGTAGAAGAATGGGAAAGCATAATACAACGAAATTAAGTATGCAGAAAGAAAGCTTTATGAATTCTGCTTAAAATCTGATATTCTTATCTCTGATTGCATCTCGCGTTTTCAAGTAGCGGTTAAAAAAGCAAAAAAGTTCGATTTTTGTCATGCCTGCAATTGTATCAAAATTATACGACACATGTCAATTTGTTGGATTTAGTTAACATTTTATTCGTAGAATGGTATATAAACACTATTTAATGAATAATAGAGCAACCTTGAGCCTTTGCTACCTCGAAAAGTCTCTTAGGCATTGAATTCACCAAATTTGTAAGTAAATTTTGGTCTAAAAGAGACCATTGAGCCAAAATTTCGCTTTTGAGGCTTTCGACATTCTCAAATTTGTTATTATTGGCGTAAACACGCCTGGCTAAGATACCTACAATGTTCTCAATTGGGTTTGGGTCAGGGGAGCACTCTGGCCAATCCAAAACATTAATTTTGTGATCACTTATAAAGCGCTGGGTCTCTCTACTCTTGTGAATAGATGCATTATCCTGCGGAAAAACAAGCTCTCTTTCCATATTTTTTTCAAAAAATGGCAGAAGACGATCCTCCAATACTTTTCTGTATTCTCCACTGTTCATCCTACAGCTTGAGAAGCACAGATCAAGCGTTCCAGACGCATGAAAGGCTCCCCAACCCATTGCGGATCCGCCTCCGTAATTGCGTTTGGAAAACATAAGTGGATCCTTAAGCAAATCTATCCAATAGTGCCGAAACCCATCTGGGCCGTCAGGACAAAAATTTTTTTCATCAAAAAATATTATCTAAATGATAAATATTGAACAAAACTGTTTAAACAAAATAAAGCTAAAATTTTATACCGAGGCCCAGTTTCTCTCCAAGTTTTATTTCCACAAATTGAAGTCGTGCTGTTTTTTGGTGCGGCTTTAAGAACGGAACCTTTTTAAGACTCCTCTGACAATGCACTCCGATGATTGCAGCGTCCGCCAAACAATCATCCGTGACACAGGCTTACTGCAACATGCGGCAAGTGTGGAGCACGAAGCTATCGAATTGCTAGCTTTAAGTATTATGCGACTTTTTCGCGGTCAAACAACTTGGGTTTTCTTCCAGAGCCATGCTTCACACCATATTCATCCGGATTGTTCAAAAATTTGGTGATAACACAACGTGTTCGACCGATTTTCCGCGATATTTCGCTTACATTAAAGTCAACATCGTTTAAGGCTCTCATCCTTCCCTTTTCCTCGTCGGATAACAAACGCCCACGCGGCATTTTATTACAAATTCATTAAATTGTTAGCAGAAATATAAAAAAAATTAATTGAAACCAAATCTTACTTTCCAGCCGCAATATTTGAAATATGTCGTATAATTTTGATACACTTGCAGACATGACAAAAATCGACCTTTTTTGCTTTTTTAACCGCTACTTGAAAACGCGAGATGCAATCAGAGATAAGAATATCAGATTTTAAGCAGAATTCATAAAGCTTTCTTTCTGCATACTTAATTTCGTTGTATTATGCTTTCCCATTCTTCTACGAGGGTCGAAACTAAAATTTTCATGGTGTCGTATAATTTTGGGCAGGAGTGTAG
>JAEIFU010003299.1:0-30507 GCA_018904235.1 Lordiphosa stackelbergi | reverse complement strand
ACTCACAAAACACATTAACAGTATTGTTTTTAGAATTTATTTACAGGAACAGAAGTCACTCAGTATAATTGTGATGCTAGAGAATAATTTCTACAACTTGGCTTAAAATGACTGAAAAAGGATACCGACATTTCAAGTCAAAATTGGAAATCTGCAATATAAGCAATCGACGACTAAAGTTGACGTCCAAAAAAATGGTTGGAGTTGAACCAGTTAATATATAGTAAATCTAAAATCGCAATTAATCGGCCCGCAAAACTATAGCACTTAGTTATGAAAAATCAAATTCTTAACATTCTTTGTCTCGCCTTTTCTATTACAGAAATGTAGAAAAATTCTACAGATTCCAATAAACCAACAACTAAATTCTATCTATAACTTTCCCCAATTTTGTGATTTAATAAATTCATTAAAAAATGTTAAAAACCAAAACTGTATGTACAGTAGCTAAAAAAGAAAGAATAATAAAATTTATGTACAAAAATATGAGCTACTTATGTGTATACGAAGGGGGTTGAAAGGTGGGCGGGTGAGTATGTCAAATAATAAGTAGAATGTGTATATATTTTTTGTGTTGTTTTTGTTTGTAAAATTAATTTTATTTTTGTGCATAAATATTTTTACAACTAAACACTAATTGCAATAAACTTAAAATATTTCGGGATAGAGAAAAGAAAAATAAACTGCGCATTAAAGAAAAATTTCTGAAACTATTTAAATTGAAATTGAACCAATTATTTTCAATGTTCGTCGTGGTGAAAGTGTATATGTATGTGTGTGTGAGTAAATGTGTGTGTGTGTGTGTATGGCAGCTTGAAGAATAAGTAAGAATTTGTGGTAATTTACAAAGCAGCAGCACAAGATAAGCAGCAGCAGCAGCAATTTGATTTGTTTGGTTTTTGGAAAAGATTAAAAAAAAATAAAAAAAAAAAACTAAGCAACGCAGCCAATTATTTACATGGGCGGCAAAGGGTTAAGACTAGAAATAACTAACTACAAAGACAGCTTAAACAGCCACTGTGGTAGTGGTGGTGGTGGTGGTGGTGGTGGGGCTGCTAGTGGTGCTGGTTTTGCGCTGCCGCAAGCGTCGGCCACGACCACGTCGCGGCTTTTTACGATGCACCACATGAGTCTCGGTGCTAAAGCTGACTGACTCACTAATGCTGCTGCCCTTATTGGTTGTTGTTGTTGTTGTTGTTTGTGTCAAATTGTGGTTGTTGTTGTCACTAATAGCGCCACTAATCTCTTGTATGGTTGTCAACTCCACTATTTGTGGGGTGGTGTTCTCGACTAATTCATTTGTGGGTGTGGTTGATGTCTCGACTAAGTGATTACTGGGTGCCTGCAACACCACAGCCTGTGGCACAGAATACTCCAAATTCGAGTCATTCACCAACTCAACATTAGGCATCACCGTTGTCACCGACTCATCCGCTTCCGCCTTTTGCACCTTACTCAATATAACCTTATCAAGATTGGCTATGGATATGATCAAAGGTGAGGATTCATTGGACTCGGGACGTAAGAGGGGAACAATGGGTCTTACATATGCAATAGCTGGCGGTGGTGTGGTGGCACTATTTGTGGCCGTTTCGGTCTCTGACTCTAGATGATTGCCATTCAGCTGTTTGCCCTTGCGTGCGGAATCGAACAGGCCCTCCAGCGAAATGGTAGAGGTCTCCAGAGCTCCCGTTATAACCTCCGGCAACAGACTTTTGCCACTACGCTCCGTTTCAGTTTCCACCTCCGTCTGTGGCAGACTATTGCGTACGGGTGCCGAACTCTGGTATACTGTGGGCTCGGTGGGTGTATAGTCCGCCACGGTGCTGTGCCCATCATTGATCTGAATGGCACTGCCATCCACCAGATGTACATATTTCACCACACTGATCTCACCCAGCTGCTCGACATGTGGCAGCGACTCTACGCGCAACATACCAAACTCCTGATTGGCCTTGGATTTACGCTGAGCGGCCTTGGCCTGCTTGGAATTGATCTCCACTATGCGATTGATCTCAATCAGCTTGTGCTTGGGCTCAACGGCGGTGAGTTGAGTGGGTCGACCGGTGGACGACAAGTCGGTGGCGTCCTCCTCACCGTCCAGCAGAGTAAACACATGCAACAGGGTGGTGGCTGGAGGGGCTGAGGGTGTGGTGGCCGCTGTTACATCCTGTGGGTTGGAAGAGGCATTAGCTTCAGTTTCAAGGGCAAAATCAGTGTTTGATTGTGGTGTGGCTGTTGGTGGTGGTGATGGTGTGGCTGTTGTCGGTGGTGGTGGTGTGGCTGTAGGTGAAGTGGGTGTGGTGGCCTGTTCGATCACCACTTTGGGCTTGAGCGTTGTGTGCTTCTTGCTGTGTATGTCAAAGATCTTCTTATTCCGCGCATTCAGGGCATCAATATTGAGGTCTTCTATGAGTGAGTTCTCACTGGCCGTTTCGCTGGTCTCCGTGGTGGAGGGACCCGTGTATTTGCGTTCATAGCTGCGAGTATTGCTGGGTATAAACGGAGCTGGTTTGATGGGTGTCAGGGGTGTGGTGCGCTCATAGTCGCTGGCCACCGGACGGAGGGTAAGATTGGGGGAGGCCACGCCCGAGGGACGATTGACCACACGAGTGCGTTTGGTACTGCCAAAACGATTGGTCACCGGAGCAGTGGTTGAGGCTGAGGGCTGACGATTACGTGGGTTGTAGGGCACATTGGGTCGACTGTTGGGTGGTGCACGGTTATCCTTGGGTCTATAGGCGGGTGGAGTATTGAATTTGGATTTGACTGCTCCTTGAGCAGTCGGTGGTTCTGTGTGGTCATCTTCATTAACCACCTGCTCCTCGTCCTCTTCTTCCTCCTCCTCCTCCTCTTCCTCTTCGGCTTCTTCGCTGTCTCCTGCTTCTTCTTCATCTTCTTGTTTCTTGGGCACAAATGGCCTTCTTACCGCTTGATTGAGCACAGGTCTGTTGATTACCTGAGGTTCCTCCCCCTGCTCTTCATAGTCTTCGTCGCCTTCGGTTGATTCCTCTTCCTGCTGCTGTTGCTTAAAGCGGTCCAAGCCCGGTAGTCTGGCATCTCGGGGATCACTGCGTACAAAACCTTCACCCGTATTCCTCACGCTTGAGTTGAAGGGATCAAAACGTCCATTTTTGCGTCGCACAAACTTGACGGTGGGAGCCTTGGTGGTAATCGCGTTGGGTACATACGGCCGCTTGGCTATCAATTTGCGGCGAAAGCCTGGACGTGGTGATGAAGAGGAGGACTCACTGCTCGTTTTATCGGCCAGCAATTTCTTAAGTCTTTCATTTATGACACCCTCCTCACCTTCACCGCGTGCCTGCTCCGCCTTGACCTTGTCCCTGATTCTCTGCAGTTCCGAGTTCTCGGGTACCTTCAAACGGCTGTTGATCACCCCATCCGGGGGTTCACCCTGAGCCTGCTGTTCTTTCAGACGCAGGCGTAGGGTTTGCAAATCAGGTTTCTCTTCCTCCTGACCCGTTGAGGTAAAACGACTGCGCTGAGGGACAAATGGTTTGCGTGTGGTGCTAGTGGTTTCCGTCAACTGAGATGCTTCAGTGCTCGTGGCAACGGGTCGTAGTTTGCGTACTACTTTGCGGAAACGTTTTGTGGGCGTGTCTGTGGTCGTGTCTGAGTTAGTATTAGTGGCGCTATTAGTGGTGGTGTTGGTGGTATTGGTGGTATTGTTGGTGGCCTGTAAGGGTCGTCGGAATTTCAGTACGCGTATGCGTCTAGGTGTGGCCTGGGTGGTGGTGGTGGTGGTGCTGGCTTCTTCTTCGTCTTGTGCATCGTCGTCTTGCTCTGCGGTCGGCTCATCCACTAAGTCTAATTTAGTTACCTGAGTACGACCTCGAGTACTGTAGGTCAAACGGCGTGTGGTGGGTGTGGCCTTAGGGGTGGTTGGTGTCGTGTTGGTGGTGCTGCGACTCAATTGATAACGATTCTGAAAACGTCGTTTAGAATTAACTTGATTACCTAAGACATTCAAAACCCCCTCTTGCTTCTCTTCCTCCTCTTCAATCTCATTAATTGCCTCTAGACTAGCATCACCTTCTTCATCTTCAACATTTGCACTCACAGTGTTTGAGTTGTTGGGGTTAGATTTGGAACGATTATACAAATAATTGGCTACGGTGCTGTTACTACGTTTAGTGGCAAATTTAAGACTAGCTAAGTTAGGTGTATTGGTGCTGGGATTAGTAGTATTGTGTTTAGTAAGGGATACCTCTACTGAAGTGTCTTCGTCTAAATCATCCACTTCCGCTGCTATTTCATCCTCGTGTTTGGTGTCAGTGTTTGTGGTCAGTTGTGTGGGTTTAAGTCTTTGTCTACTGGCAAGCAGCTGGCTTAGACGCGAGCTGGGTGTACTAGGCTGTTCTTGCTCCTCTTCCTGCTCTTCCTCCTCTTCCTGCTCTTCCTCCTCTTCTTCTTCTGGCTCTTCTTCCCTTCGTTGATATAGATTGCGATTTATGGCCACCAAATTGCGTCGCGTACTGGTGCTGACTCTCAAAGGAGACGCCGTGGTGCGACGTGCCGCGTAACTGGGCGGTTTTCTTTCATTTTCAATTAAAGCGCGATGACGATTCGTTTGTAGGAAACCACCGCGTACACTGTTATCTACATCTTCTTCCTCTTCTTCTTCATCTTCATCTGTTTCTTCATTTTCAAGTTCACTTTCCGGGGTTGAGCTGGTTGTGGTACGTGTGCGACTTACAGCCGCATAGGGACGACGTGTGCTGGCCTCGTTCGTTGATGACGTTGTGCCATTGAAACGTCTTCTTATCAACAATTGACGACGTGAAGTCGTACCACTGTTGGGTGTAGTCTGTTCCTGCTCGTCTTCATTATCCAAGCTTTGTTCTTTTAAAGGTGTGGCAGCGGTGGTTGTTGCATTAAAGCGTCTTCTTATCAATAGTTGACGTCGTGCACTGGGCTTAGCCGTGGTAGTTGTGGTTGTTTCAGGTGTTGTGACGGTGGAGGTTGCATTGAAACGTCGTCGAACCAAGAGCGGACGACGTGTGGTTCTAATATTTTCATCTAGACCGTTTTCTGTGGTGGTACTTGTGGTGGGTTTTACAATCGTTGGTTCCACATCGTCTTCATCTTCAATTTCATTATTATCATCAGTAGATTGTATGGCCTGCAATTCCTCTTCATCTTCAATGCTTGTTTCTGTATCCTCATCGTTGGGACTACTGGTGGTTGTCACCCGTCGATTGATTGCCACATAAGGACGTTCTGTAGACTTAGTCTCCGGTTCAGCTGTGGATTCTGATTGTACAGCCTGCAACTCCTCCTCATCTTCTATACTTGTCTCAGTCTCCTCTTTCTCGGGAGTTTTGGTGGTAGTCACTCGTCGATTGAGACCCACATATGGACGTTGTCTAGACCCATTTGTAGACTTAGTCTCCGGCTTCGCAGTGGAGGCTAATGCTTCATCTTCATCAGTCTCCTTTGTCTCGGGACTTTTGGTGGTAGTCACCCGTCGATTTAGTCCTAGGTAAGGTCGTTGTCTAGACCCAACCGTGGGTTTAGTCTTCGGTTCAGCTGTGGAATCTGATTGTACAGCCTGCAACTCCTCCTCATCTTCTATACTTGTCTCAATCTCCTCTTTCTCGGGACTTTTGGTGGTAGTCACTCGTCGATTGAGACCCACATATGGACGTTGTCTAGACCCTACCGAAAATTTAGTCTCCGGCTTTGCAGTGGAAGCTAATTCTTCATCTTCATCAGTCTCCTCTTTCTCGGGACTTCTGGTGGTAGTGACTCGTCGATTTAGTCCTAGGTAAGGACGTTGTCTAGACGCAACCGTAGACTTAGACTCCGGTTCAGCTGTGAAGTCGGATTGTACAGCCTGCAATTCCTCTTCATTTTCTATGCTTGTCTCAGTCTCCTCTGGCTCTGGACTTTTAGTGGTTGTAACTCTTCGAACTAGGCCCAGGTATGGACGTTGTCTAGACCCATTTGTAGACTTAGTCTCCGGCTTAGCAGTAGAAGCTAATTTTTCATCTTCATCAGTCTCCTCTTTCTCGGGACTTTTGGTGGTAGTCCCTCGTCGATTGAGTCCTAGGTAAGGACGTTGTCTAGACCCCACCGTAGACTTAGTCTCCGGTTCAGCTGTGGAAGCTAATTCTTCGTCTTCATCAGTCTCCTCTTTCTCGGGACTTTTGGTGGTAGTCACTCGTCGATTGAGTCCTAGGTAAGGACGTTGTCTAGACACAACCGGCTTATCTGTGGAATCTGATTGTACAGCCTGTAACTCTTCTTCATCTTCTATGCTTGTCTCAGTCTCCTCTTTCTCGGGACTTTTGGTGGTAGTCGGTCTTCGATTGAGTCCTAGGTAAGGACGTTGTCTAGAGCCCACCGTAGACTTAGTCTCCGGTTCAGCTGTGGAAGCTAATTCTTCGTCTTCATCAGTCTCCTCTTTCTCGGGACTTTTGGTGGTAGTCACTCGTCGATTGAGTCCTAGGTAAGGACGTTGTCTAGACCCCACCGTAGACTTAGTCTCCGGTTCAACTGTGGAATCGGATTGTATAGCCTGCAATTCCTCTTCATCCTCTACACTGGCCTCAGTCTCCTCTTTTTCGGGACTTTTGGTGGTAGTCGGTCGTCTGTTGAAACCCACATAAGGACGTTGTCTAGACCCAATAGAAAACTTAGTGTCCGTCTTCACTGTGGTAGCTAGTTCTTCGTCGTCATCCGGACTCTTGGTGGTAGTCACTCGTCGATTGAGTCCCACATACGGACGTTGCCTAGACAATACATTTGGTTGTATTGCCTGCAAGTCCTCCTCATCCTTAATACTCGTCTCAGTACTCTCCTCTTCAACTTCATTGCCTTCAGGCAGCTGTGTGGTGGTAGTCACACGACGATTGAGGCCCACATAGGAACGTGGTCTATTCGTAGTCTTGGCTTCAGCTTCTGGCTCAGTGGATGTTCTAGATGTACTCCGCGATAGCCATAGATCTTCCTGCTCCTTAGCTAAAGTCAAACGTGTACGATTGAGTGTAGCATATGTACGCAAAGCTCTAGCCTCTTCCTCCCTGCGTTGAGTATCGTCTAATATGGATAGCTGGACTATGTGAGAGGTGTCATTGCTCATTTTGAACGTTTTACCCTGTCTCGTGTTTATAAGCTCCTCTGCCTCAAGATCTATGTCTGCACTTAGTTCATCATCAACCAATTCCTCTGAATTTTCATTTCCGATGGATTTTGCCCCCAGGTGACCTACGTTGACCCGGGGGTTTTCAATAAAAAATGACCGAGTTCATTGTTAATCTCACGAGCCTGCTCCATGGCCAGGCGATGTTCTACTGCATTAATATCTTCTGGTGGTGACTCATTATCACTGACATTGAACACATCATGAATTTGTTGACGTATGTTCACGGTGACACTTTCCAGATCAGGCGGTGCAGGTGTTTTATCTATATAGGTGATGGGTGAATCCTTGACATATTGATAATATTTACGACGATGATAAATGGGGAGGGATAATTTGTCATCTTGAATATCTGGCTGTGTGGTGGGTGTAGGGGTGGAGGCTGTGGTGGTGGTTTCGCTTTCTACCAAGTGGTTTGAGTGTAGGCGATTCAAGGCTTTGCTTAATTTGAATTGTAAGGCGTTCAAGTCAGCGGGGGTGGTGGTGGTGGTGGGTGGGTACTTCTGTGGTGGTTTTTTGTGTGGTGCTGGTCCTTAAGCGGTTAACAAAACGTTGCTTGGCTGCGGATAATTGATCTTCCGTAGTGGAGGTATTTTCTAATTCTTCTTCTTCGACAGGCAATGATGTGGTGGTGGTGGTGGTGGGGGTACTTCTGTTGTTGTGGTGGTTTTTTGTGTGGTGCTGGTCTTTAAGCGGTTAACAAAACGTTGCTTGGCTGCGGCCAATTGATCTTCGGTAGTGGAGGTAATTTCTAATTCTTCTTCTGCGAGAGGCAATGAGGTGGTGGTGCTGGGTCTTTGGAAGTTAGTTCCCAAGCGTCGTGTAGTGACCTCTACATCTTCCCGCTGTGTGGTAGTTCGCGGTCTAGTGGGTCTTGTGCGTCTTGGAACACTTCTAGCTGTGGTTGTTTCTGCTACCAACTCCTTGCCCGTTTCGTATTCAAACTCCTCCACCTGTTCATGCTCAATGGTCTCCTTGGGTCGCTTGAGCAGACGTCTACGTGTTTTGATTATTTTACCACTGCCGTCCTCGCTACTGGGTTGCTTTTTGCGTTGAGCACGCGATGCAAAGTCCAATGCCAATAAAGAAGAGAGATCATTGCTTTGGAATTTAACACTGCCACGATTGCGTGTTATGGTACGCTGAGTGGTACTGCTAGTGGGTATGGGTGGATGACTTACTTCATCATAAATGTACTCATACTCTGCCGGCTTCTCTTCAATGGTCTTGGTATGTACACGTTTGACTACCTTCTGACCAGCATCTATGGTACGCACATAAGTGGTGCGTGTACGTGTGATACCATTGCCCAGGGTTTCCGTTTTGGTAGAGGTGCGATTGTGTACAGCGTTCAAGGGACCACGACTGTTGATCTTGGGTAGCGTGGAATCCAAATCAGTGGCAGTTTCAGGGCCGGCTAAAGGAGCTGCTGTAGTTGTTGTTGTGGTTGTTCTGGCACGTTTATTAGCATCAGCTGCCAGCAGAGATGACAGATCACCCTCTTTGTTAGGCCTATACCTGCCACGTACTATGACTCGTCGTTTGGGTAGCGTGGTGGTAGGCTGAGGAGTGGTGGATGTGGTTTCAACTTCATCTATTGAGCTACTGGGGTTAGCTTCAGTGGTTGAGCGGAAGAGAAAACGTCGTGTAGTTGCTTCAGGAGTGGTAGTTTCTTCTGATGAGCTCTTTACTTCTTCCGTTGAGCTACCAAGTGGAGTTTCAGTGGTACTTGGGCGAGCATGACTAAAGTAGCGCTTGGTCGATGATTCCTTTACTTCTGTGGCCTCTTCTGTCGAGCTACTAGGGCTAGCTTCAGTGGTAGTGCTGCCTAGTGGAGTTGCAGTGGTACTTGGGAGCTTGGTCGATGATTCCTTTACTTCTGTTGACTCTTCTGTGGTTTCCTCTGACTTGGTTTCTGCTGTAGAGCTACTAACAGGACTCTCAGTGGTTGTAGGGCGACCACGTCTAAGCGTGCGTTTGGTAGACGATTCGTTTAGATCCTTTAATTCTTCTGTGGAGCTACTAGCTCCAGCTTCTGTAGTAGTGCGGTACAAGGAACGACGTGTAGTTGCTTCGGAGGTGGTGTCCTCTTCTGTCGAGCTACTAGAAGGAATAACGCTGGTTGTAGGGCGACCACGTCTAAGCGTGCGTTTGGTAGATGATTCGTTTAGATCCTTTACTTCTTCTGTGGAGCTACTAGGGCTAGCTTCTGTAGTAGAGCGGTGCAAGGAACGACGTGTAGTTGCTTCGGAGGTAGAAACTTCTTCTGTCGAGCTACTAGAAGGAATAACAGTGGTTGTAGGACGACCACGTCTAAGCGCGCGTTTGGTAGATGATTCGTTTAGTTCTCTAACTTCTTCTGTGGAGCTACTAGGGCTAGCTTCTGTAGTAGAGCGGTTTAAGGTACGACGTGTAGTTGCTTCGGAGGTGGAGACTTCTTCTGTCGAGCGACTACGGTTCAAGAAGCTCTTGGTTGTTGCTTCTATTGTCGAGGGGGTACTTGGGAGCATTGTGGACGATTCGCTTACTTCCTTTGCTTCTTCTGCAGATTCGGTAGTTGTGATATCCCCCTCCTTGACTTCTTCTGTAGAACTACTACTCACATTGCTTTCGGTTGAGGTTTCTTCTACTGCTTTGACTGTAGTGGCTAAGACTTCTTCTTCCATCGTGGGTAGCGTGGTTACTTCTCCTAGTTCCAGCTCTGTTTGTGGTGTAGTCTCCACTGATTCTTCTTGTTCTGTGGCCGTATTACTATCATCACTCGTGGAGGCCGGAGCCTTGGTCTTACCCCTTTCTATAGCCGAGGGCTCATCATCTATTACCTCAGCAGCTATATTCTCTTCCTCTACTATTTGACCACCTCGTGAAATGGGTTGATAGCTACGCGTCTGGCTGGCCTCATTTAAATTGCGCACAAAACTGGAACTGCGACCTTCACTTAAGTGTGCCGCTCCATTATCCCTTGTGATGGCCTGATAATGGATTTGTTCATCATTTGTGTTACCCATGCGTCGTATACTTTGATAGGAACGTCCATTTGTGTTGACTGCCTCCTCGGCGGCTTCTGTTTCCTGTTCGGCTGAATTCAAACGGCGACTGCGATATTTGGTGGGCAGCTCTTTCTCATCTTCTTCTTCTTCGTCCACCAGACGCTTGCCAGCATACCTACGTGAGTCTTTGTCATCGTTAACCAAAGCATTAACCGCTGAACGTGTGGGTCCACGAACCCCACGCCAGATGTACTTAGTTTTGGTCTTGGAGTCTTCTTCACTTAAACTAGAGCTAACTACGTCATGCCTTAAGCTATTGCCACCATTACCAGCTACTTCTACGTGGTTGGGTTTGTTGTGGTTGTTGTTGTTGTGGTTGTTGCTGTGGTTGTTTGCATTTGTGGTGGCACTCACCTTGGTCCTATCCCCTGGGGATAGTCGCGTTTTCACAACTGCTTCATTGTTATCATTGTCGTTATCAGTGCGGGGTATCAGTGTGGTGGTTGAGGTGGTGCTTGTGGGACGTGTGCGTCGACGGGGATAACCAAAGGGTCTTGGACTAGATATTAGATTGTCTGTAGGTAGTTCAGTGGTTGTTGTCTGTTCTGTGGTTGTCCTTCTACCAGAGTAATTTCTTACAATATTTAGGCTAGGATTAACACTACTCAAACCATTGGGACTAGCATCGTTGACTGCTTCTGCATGGTGGTTGGTTGTTGTTGTTGTTGTTGTTGTATTGGTTGCGTCTGCGATTTATGTTTGTATATTTGGTTACCTCAACGTCCACGTCGTTACTGTCGTCAATATTGTAGCTGGTTGTCGTTTCGGTGGCCGTGCTGGTTGTTGTTGTTGTTGTGGTCGTTGTTTTGGGTAGGATGGGAATAGAGGAAGTGGCAGAGCCTAAATCACTCAAGGGGAATTGAGTGGTTATTTCTAACAGCTCGGGGTCAGTGCTGCTGGATGTTTGGATAGTGGTGACTAGGTGATTAGGTGTGGGTGTGGTGGTGGTGGTGGTTGTGGATGAGGTGGTGTGGTTATTAGTTATGCTAGTAAATTCAATTGGTTCAGTGGTTTCGTTAGTGGTAGTTGTGGTTGTTGTGGTTTCTGGTTGGGTAGTGCTTGTGGGTGCAGGTGGTGCTGTTGTGGTTTCGGCAATGTTATTAGTCTTCACATTGTCGCCGCTGGCCGGGGCAGTCTCAGTGCCGGTTGTTGTTGTTGTACTTGTAGTTGTAGTGGTTTCTGGTGTTGCTGTGGTTGTTGTTGTTGTTGTGGTTCTGCGACCAATGCTCGCGTATTTACGTGTATTTGTGGTGCTTGTGAGGCTTTGTTTCTTGGGTACCGTTACATTTTGTTGCTGCGGTGGCTCATCCTCATACTCCTCTTCGGCTTCCTCCTCAGCGGTATCATCACTACTAGCCTCATTCTCCGCCAACGGTTTGGCACTCTTTGTGGGCCGAGTGCGTTCAAAGTATTTGTAACTGCAAAGATTAAGGCAGAGAAACTTTCTTTAGAAAGGTGAAATGTGGAAATGATAAAATCTGCCCGGAACATTTAATTGTTAAAGAATATGTTCCCAAAAAAAACTAGCTCTATACCCATATGTTTTAACCCTTCAGGTCCCTCTACTTCTACTGTGGTGTCAAAAAACTAATGACCTCCCTTCTGCTTGCTTATCAAAATGTCCGTGGTCTTAATTCTAAATTAGCAAAACTGTTTGTTGACAGTATATCTTTCGATTTTCATGTTCTAGTTTTTACTGAGACGTGGTTAAAATCGGACATCTCAGATTCCACAATTTTTTCCGCTAAATACACCACTTATAGGGGTTTTAATTGCTGTAGATTCCGGTCTTTCGTCGGAGTTGACACATACTTTAATCCCCCTTGACATCTACTTTTTCCGTTTTCATTACTTGCTTCTATATTCCTCCACGCTCTGATGCCACAGTTTACTCATCTCACCTTTCTGCTATCGAGTCGGTCTCTCTATTGCTATCAAACAGTGACCTTTTGGTTGTTCTGGGAGATTTCAACTTGCCGGAAGTAATGTGGTCCACGAATGATGAATCTAACGCACTTTTTCCATCGAAATCCCATGATTTTATTGATGGACTTTATGAGTTGTCGTTGTCACAAGTCAATCCTATTCGGAACTCGATAAACAGAGCTCTTGATTTAATCTTTTTATTGGATCCTCCCGGCAATGTTGCATCTAGAATTTACCCTTTGGTGTTTCCTGAGGACCCCTTTCATCCTACAGTTGAACTTACTATCGATTTGCCTTCTTGTGTGTGCTCTGCCTCTGGGAATTCGACGGCTAAAACACGCTGTTTTCAAAAAGCAGACTTTTTGAAACTCAGTGATTTAATTTTTGAAACCGATTGGTCTCAATTGAACAATTGTACAGATATTGATGTCGCCATAAAACTTTTTATGAACCTTGTATTCGCTTTTTGATGTTTGTGTTTGGAGTACCCGGTTGTGTACTTAGGTTTTGCGCTGATGCATCTCTGATATCTCTGGAATCATCCACTTTCCCTATGTTATGGAAGGAATCTTTAACCATTCCTCTCCAAAAAAAAAGGTTATAAGTCTGATGTTTAGAAATATACAGGGGTGCCACAGAATTCACTTTCGCTCTAAATTCGCTCGAATTTATTTCGCCCTGCCACAGAGCATGTTTTCAAGTGATTTGCAAATCGCGCACTCTTGAGTTGGCGATTTGCTTAAAAAATACGATAAAATGCATTTTAATAAATATAAGGCTTATTGAGTCTTCAAGGGTGTTCTATTTGTAAATAATATACATCAAAAAAATTAAATATTTAACATGTTAAGTTTATTAAATAAGCATTTT
The DNA here is from genome assembly GCA_018904235.1 of Lordiphosa stackelbergi. Classification (NCBI taxonomy): domain Eukaryota; kingdom Metazoa; phylum Arthropoda; class Insecta; order Diptera; family Drosophilidae; genus Lordiphosa; species Lordiphosa stackelbergi. The sequence continues at coordinate 17,496 of JAEIFU010003299.1, read as the reverse complement.
ACTAAATCGCTAGTAAAATCGCTAGTCAATTCGCTAGTGAAATTGGTCATTCACTGCAACTCACCAAATCGCTAGAAATACAGTGTTGCCACCTTTTAACATTTGAATTTCGAAATTAATCGAACTTCGTTTTAAAGTTAATACAATATCGATTTTTGTGTTAAAAAAAAGATAAAAAAAATTAGATTAACTAGCAATAATTTTCCGTTCATATTTTGTTAATTATTGTGCAATTTGTAAATAATCTGAGTTGAATATAGTGGCAACGCCGGCGCCAAAGTAATGACGAGAAGCCGCTCAAATGTTGGCTTTTATTATTCTTCCGAAATTGTTATAAAATTAATTATAAAGGGAAAAGCATCGAACAGATGTCCAGAGCGAAATTTGCTTGGCTTTTATGAAGGAGCTTAAAGACTTGGCCCCCAATGTCACAATGGGCGACATGGAAGTTGCGGCTGCAGCCTGGAAAGAACTGACTTTAAGTCTGGCCAACCTATCCTCCGATTGCTTGAATTGAATTATGCGTGTCCGGCCCAATGTTATTTTCGAGCACAGCATCATTACCCTTATGATTTTGCCTACGTATATCGTCTGACTTAGAAAGACGGTCCGATGCGGATCAAAGGCGGGTGCCTTGTAGCCTCTTCTTACGGATTTGCTTCTTCCCTAAATCGTCGATTGCCATCTGTAGTTCGAGAGGCATTTCTTTAATTAAACAAAACTCTGGCCTTCATATACGTACATGCTTTTCACTCATACAGAAGAAAAAGGGTAAAAATATAATTTTTTTTTTTCGGGAAAAAAAAGTTTAAAATTTTTGTGGGAAAAAAAAAAATATTTAAATCAGTTTAGGAAAATTAAGTTTGTTTTGTTAAAAAAGGACTAACCAAATAGCTTACATTTCAAAATATTAATAAAAACCGCATTTAAAGTCTTAATCTAATTTCTAAGTTCGAAAGGGTTGTCAAAAGAATCGCTCGAAGTTCTGTGGCATGGCGAAAATATTTCAGCGGATTTGGCAAATCGCTAGAAGCCAAATCGCTAGTGAATTCTGTGGCACCCCTGATAGAGGTATTTCAAAGTTGTCTGCAATTACAAAATTTTTTCAGAGAATTGCAGCATTTATGCGGTTCCATTATTTCACCCTATCAACACGGCTTTGTGAAGCGTCGATCCACTACAACTAACTTATTAGAGCTTACATCATTAGTGATCAAAGGATTCTTATGTAATATGCAAATCGACGTGATTTATACTGATTTTAGTAAGGCTTTTGATTCTGCCAATCACTCCTTGCTCACAAACTGAGTTTAATTGGTTTTCCAACTAACCTTCTTATTTGGATCTCTGATTACCTTAGTTCTAGAACACAAAAAGTTCTTTTCTGTAATTCATATTCCAAACCAATCCAGGTTACCTCTGGTGTACCCCAAGGTAGTCACTTGGGTCCATTGCTTTTTACACTATTTATAAATGATCTTCCGTCAGTCTTGACTCACTCTCGTGTGCTTATGTGCGCTGATGATGTGAAACTATGACGGTTGCTTATCTGGGTTGTGTTGGCCGTCATTGCTCATCCAAAATAAAACTTCATTTTATTTTAAATTTTCCTCCTACGCGTTTCGGTCACATTTTGCGCCTTCATCAGGGAGCATATATGTTCACCTGTGCAGTAAACTAACGTCGTTGCTTTTGTTAATTTGTAAATTGTATTATGTCGTCCCATTGTATTTGGTTTTCTTGTTATTATTTCCCGCGATCGCCGCAGCGTACATGTAATTTACTTGGTCTACGTCGTCTTTATCTAGTTTTCAATTAACCTCAGCGTTCCTATTAAACCGACTCGCAATTTTATACCCCTATCACTGAACCGTTGTACCACTAACTATGCTTTGCATGAACCGTTTCGTGTTCTTTGTGCTGATTATAATAAACTCTACAAAGTTTTCAAAATTTTTTTTTCTTTTACTTTTCAATTCGGCTTAATTTTCGCCTGCTTAATATTCTTTTCTTCTTCTTCCCTCTTACTCACCGATTTGTTGTTGAGCTTACAGCTGCCTCTGTGCTGATACTGCTGGTACTTGTCTCTGGCTTTTCGGTGGTTCTGCCCCGTGTACGACTCAATGTGGCATAGGATTTGGTTTGTTTTTCATCTTTTATTACTTCTTCTGTGGCCGTTTCATCTTCTAGCTGAGATGCCGCTGTACTGGGTCGTGTACGCCTTAAGCTGGTGTACGAAGGCGTTGCCGCACTAAATGGTCTACGGGTGGTTTTTATCTCCAACTCTTCCTCTGCCTCCTCCTCTTCGTCGGCCGTCTCCGCTTGTTGTCCTTCGTCCTGTGAACTGGCTGCACCACGATTCCTATTGATGGTCACATATTGCTTACGCTCTTTAAGGAAACCCTCAAATTCGGACAATTTTTCAATGCCCTCATTCTGTGGACCCTGACGACTGTTGCCCCTCAAGACCGAAGAGTATTTGCTCTCAGTGGATGTTTCTATTGGGGTCTTTCGTGTAAGCGAACTCAAGGTACCCGGACGACTGAGTACACGATCGTAGAGGGATTTACTAATGGTTGAGGGTGTGGTGGCTGTACCACCACTAGCTGAATTCTCTTTGAGTGTAATGGAGCCATCTTTGTTGCGCAACAAATGCTTTTCCAGTTCTTCGACTCCACCCACTTTGCGTATAAGATCGATGAGTTCTTTAATAACTTGAGGATCCTCTTCGGCTGGTTTGCGCTCGTTGGTATCCTCAACATCCTCTTCGTACTCCAGTTCCTCTTCAAGGGGAGCTGCTGTGGTAGTGGTGGTGGTAGTGGTGGTGCGTGGATATATGGGACGAGCCACGGGAGCGGCTGTCACCCGATTGGGGCGCGCTGTGGTGGTGGTGGTGGTTGTAGAGCTGGTGGAGCTTATGGGTGAAGCAGTGGTGGATCTGAAATTTGGTATATTAATTTGATTATTTAGACACCAAGTGTTTAGTTTTAGGCACTTACTTCTTGGTCTTGCAGGGAACATTGCGTGCAAAATCGCAGGAATCGGCTGCCGGATTGAAATACAAGCCCGAAGGACAGGTAAACTGATGAGCCACAATGCCCAAACCACTGGGACCACTGTCCAAGCACCAGTAATACTTCTTACAATCTCTGGGATGCTGGAAGAAGCCCTCCTCTTCGCACTTAAAGTCTGAACCAGGATCCGGTGTAGTGGGCGGTGGGGGTGTGGTCGAAGCGCGTCCTCCAATATACAATGAAGAGCCTTCAGCTTCGGTCAGCTTGATGCTGGTGGTGGGTGCTGAGGTGGTGGTGGTGCTTGTGGTAGTAGTACGACGTGTGGCCGAACTAGGACGTCTGGTACTGGGTTCTGGCTTGGAATTCAAGCGGTTGCGATTGCTGCCATTGTCACGACTGCGTGAGCGTGAGGGTTTCTGTAGTCCATTTGGTTTGGCCACCTCATTAATGCCCAGTCTGTGAAAGAAATGAGTTTAGTTTTTTGTTTGCTTAGGAAAAATGTGTCCTCACTTACCCCAAGGCCTCTACCATGGCCTCTTTGGCGGCCTCAATCAAGGGATATGGCTTACCGCTGCATGTACCACGAAAATCATCATTGTCTATGGCCCAGAACATGATGCCACCCAAACCATGAGCCACCACATATTCAGCCTTTTTGCGTACAATAGCTTCATCATCATAACCCACCCATTGATTGCGTCTATAGGCATAGGGACCCATGACATTAGCATTGGGCTGAACCACAGTCCATTCGGAGTCATCCTTAAGCGTTTGACAGATCTGAAAAGGTAGATAAGAGAGGTATAATTTAGGTAAGGTTTGGTGGAGGTTAAACTTAGAGTAGTTTATCTTTTTATACCCTTGCAAATGGCTTTACAATTTAGCCCAAAAGTTTGCAACGCAGACCCCATTTCCGACCCCATCTATACTTATAAATCTGTAGGTCCGAGTGACTGACAGACTGACATATTATCAACCCACAGCCAAAACTGCTTATCCCACAGATCTAAGATTTGGCATAGACCTTCGCTTAGTTATGCAGGCGCGTACTAAGAAAGAAAATTTGGAAAATTTCACCGCGAAGTGGGAGAAAATGGCAAAGAAAACTTTGTATGAAGCACATAACGGCTGTAGAGCTCAGAAAATGATGTGGCTAAGCCGAAGGAGTGAGAGAGCGAACGACTCACAAAAAATTAGGACCGATCGGTCAGAAAATGGGACTTAGTGAGAAAAACTTTTTTGTTTTCAATATTAACGTCGCTAAACTCGATGATTATTAATATTTTATGGTTTCAAACAGATTTGCTAAATTTTATCGAAATCGGATGACTATATCTTATGGCTTCCATAGGACCAATCGGTCAGAAAATGGGTCTAAGTGAGAAAAAATTTTTTGTTTTCAATGTTTACGTCCCCAAACTCGGTGATGATTAATATTTCATGGCTTTAAACCAGAGATTAAAACCCGAACGAATAACGGTTTGGGTTACGGTTACTTGGCCGGTCGCTTTTTTCGGGTTACTTATTACGGTTGTGGGATATCGGTTACGGTACTGTTACGTTATTGAGCTAATCGTTTCGGTCGAGTCGTGGGCAAAGCGGCCCCAGAAATCATTGGTAAACTAAAAGCTAAAATTATTAAATAACATTTAACTAAAAGATAAAAAACTACTGAAAAGGTTTTTAAAACAACAACCAGATTTTCGGCAAGGTAATATCAACCCAACATACACCACGAGGCAAAACCTCGTAGCCGACAGAAAACACAAAAGCCAGTCCACAGCAATGGAGTGTCCTGGTTACGAGGTGCCCGTTGCCATGGTTATTGTCGTCACTACAGTACTTTTAAATCCGTATTAAACAATACGCCCGGGGTAGGGCGTCTAGTCAATGGAGCGGCGTGGCTATGAATAGCCTCGTTATGTGCAATTCTAACTTCGAAGCGCTTTTGTTGTCCGAGTATGTCTTAGTGGTCAAGTTCCCCGACAAAAAAGGACACTATACCTAATACATAAACACAGAAAGTGCCCATACATTTTAAGAAATTTTGAATAAATATATATAGTAGTATGAAAAAAATTTAGTGACGAAATAACCATATTTGTCGGTTTTACGTTATGTAAATAAAGGTGGTTTTTTAAATTAAATGAAACAATAATCTATGGCTGCCATAGGACCGATCGGTCAGAAAATGGGTCTTAGTGGAAAAACTTTTTGTTTTCAGTTTTAACGTCCCCAAACTAAGTGATTATTTATATTATAGGGTTTCAAACTGATTTTCTAAATTTGGTTGAAATCGGATGACTATATCTTATGGCTGCCATAGGACCGATCGGTCTGAAAATAGGTCTTAGTGAGAAAGACTTTATGTTTTCAATGTTAACATCTCCAAACTCGGTGATTATTAATATGTCATGCCTTTAAACAGATTTCCTTCCGATAGGTCGGAAGTTTGGTTTAACTCTGATATTTCAATCCCAAAACTTCAATCTCGTTATTATCCTTGTCTTCCCATACCTCATAATAGGCCAAATATCCCTTTTCCCTGGTGGCATCACCCTGCTCTCCAGGTCCCTCGGATGGTGCTCCCAGTTCAGTGCTTTCCTCATTGATCAGCGTATAGGAACGTCCATAGGTGGGTATGCCCAGCACTAGCTTATCCCGATCAGCGCCTGCCTTCAGATAATACTTGATGGAGTAGTCCTGAAAATCAAAAAACAACATAAATATAATTTCAAAATTCCCCTCATCATTTACCCACACCACACACTCACAATATTCAACTCTGCATCATAGTTGTATTCCGAATCCTCTTCCAGTGAGTACAACGGTGCATGATGATTCACCGATGGCTCATGCGATGAATGAAAATCATAGGTCAACACATTGAACCAATCCAAATATTTATTCAATTTGGGCACATCGTAACCCTTGTCTATGTATTCAATGCCCGCCGGTACCGCCATGGTCACCAACAGACGTGTCCTACCCGTTTTCTCTGCCTCCCTTTCGAACTCAGCTCTTAGTTCCTGCACAAATTGCGCATAATTGTCGCGATCCCGTGATTTGCCACCCTCGCGATGTGCAGGATATTCCCAATCCAGATCGATGCCATCGAAATGATTTTGTCGCAAGAACTTAAGGATATTTTTTATAAACTGCTGACGACGCTCCGAACTGGCCACCAATGGCGAAAAGCGAGAGCTGGCCTCATTCCAACCGCCAATGGCAATCATGGTCTTCAGTTGCTTGTTGTAGGTTTTGAGCCCGGTGAATTTGGCATAGCCACCTGTTAAAGGGGGTGGAGCAAACAGAAACGGAAATTGCATTCGAGTTGTTGGGCATGGGGCGTGTCTGGCTTACCCTGCTCTATGTCCTGGTACTTGTCAAAGGGCTTCATTTGATTATCCTTGGTGAATCCACCGAAAGCGTACACCAAATGTGTACACAAATATGGATTTATATTCTGTGGATTAAATTTAGCTGTGCCCGGACGATAGACACTCCAATTGGTGTAATAACATACGACGCGACCCTCGCTGCTGACCTCTGGAAATTGAAATGGAAATGAAACAAATTAGAAATTAGCCTGAAGGAGAAGTTAAGTGTGCATTAGAAAGAAATGGTGAACTTAACTTTAAAACTAGCCCTGAAAGACTCATAAATGGTAAATTATAAATTTTACTTTGTCTATTTAAAAAGAGAGCGTAAGTTAAAGTAGGCTCTAACCGACTTTGATATACCCGTTACTCATGTTCCTGTGTTCCTGAGTGGGAACATACTATTTTATATACGATCTTGATAAAAAATTTCAGGGATTATACAGTATATTAAGTATGTGTTCCCTGATTCCGAAACTAATTATGTTTAATGGATATGGAGGGAAAATCGAAAATGTTGAATTTTTGGCTCTCTAGGATTTATGGAGGTGACACTAGGCTAATTCGTCAGAGCATATATCAAAGCATCTTTGAAAACTTAAAAGTGCTATGCCTATATAAGTACGAAGGAAGTGTCCAAATTGGCCAAATAGTCAGACTTCTTTCGATTTATGGCATCCCGTTTAAGCTGACTTAGCTATTTGAGCAAAGAGCTACACGTATGATCGAATTATGTGATTTTTATGGCATTTAAATCAGTTTATGTGGCCGGGTGTGGCGCAGCGGTTAGTGTGTTGGCCTGCTGTGCGGGAGGCGTGGGTTCAATGCCGCCTCGGACCATCTAATAAAAAGTATTTTTTCCTTATTGAAGAAAATAGCTTTTACACATCCGATCACCTTTACCAGCTATTGGCGTAGCTAGCCATGAAACAGCTTCTCAAACTTTGCCGATCGGATTCGGCGTTAAACTGTAGGTCCCTTTCTTGTGCTTTCGCACACACGCTAAATCAAGAAGCCTCTTTACATTTCCTATACAGATTTAGAGTGACAATTCCAGCAAACATTTTGACGGGTTTCTTATCTCTTTCGTCAAAAAGTGAGTTTGGCTATAGTTTGAGGTGCAGATAGTTTAGCGATTTACAAAAATAAAACACATAAGGTATCGCATTTTTAACATAAAAGGGTTAAATTACTGATATGTGGTTTCGATTTCAATTGAGCTATTTAAATCGGTTGAGTGTGGAATAAGAACTTGAGAATTATAAGCAAGCATTTATGGGTGAATGCTTTCAGACAGATTTAATACAGGTAATCATTTAGTTGCCTGGCCTTAGATGCGCGGCATAGCACAGTCGTCTAAAACGTCGGTCCCATCGTGTTTTTCTCAGTCCAAGGAAACCGGGTTCGAGTCTCAGCAAAGTAAAATGAATTTTCTTTTGTTTGAGAAGCTTTTTTATCCCCGAGAAGAGACTTTTCCGTATCTCCCAGAAGAAACGCGTTCTCTCCTCCAAAAAGTGTAGCAGAATGGCACATTTTTTCCCGAAGGGAGATGAGAATGCAATTGCTAAGCGATATCGCGAAGCGACACCTACTGGAAGAATCGCATTCTTATCTTCTGCGATAAAAAATGTTTGCTGGGTTTCCTCACATAAATGTAAGTAGTAAGTAGTAAGTAGTAAGTAGTAAGTAGTAAGTAGTAAGTAGTAAGTAGTAAGTAGTAAGTAGTAAGTAGTAAGTAGTAAGTAGTAAGTAGTAAGTAGTAAGTAGTAAGTAGTAAGTAGTAAGTAGTAAGTATGTGACTGTCTCTATGTGACACTCAGTGGTGCTTGACTTCGGCAAGCATTCGATGTGAACTGCCGAATGTGTTTGCCGCCCAGGGGCTGTGTTTGGGGACCACTGAAATATACATTGCTTTGTTCTATGGTTGAGTGCCTACATGCGCGGCTATCGCAATGCGAAAATCAACAACGGTTGCATTTTCTTCCCTATAGTCGAAAATAATCATTTTATCCCTAAATTTATTTAATTCCAACCAAATATAGTAAGCTGGTGATTATACTCGTACGATGCCATGATTATTACTCGGCATCGTGTCAAAAAGTAACACAGATAAAAATATAATCATTTTACTCACACAACGATTATTTTTACTCGTAATCGTACGATTCGGAATCAATCGTGCAGGTCTCTAGTAAGTAGTAAGCTGATATAAAAGCAAAACAAAATTATACCTGAAATTTGACAACCAGACTAGCTAAAAAGGGAACAGGGGTGCCCAGAATAAGCTTACGGCCGCGTGAAAACAAATACAAATGCAGAAAATATATCTCAAGCAAGAAGAATCACAAGATATAGAAAGAGAAACCCGATTTTTGTTTGTGTGTTTCTGCTGTCTGATGCGCATGTAGCCAACAACAAAGCCTTTGCTCGGTGTTGTTGCTCCAGATGCTTTGCGTGACGCGCCTGCAATAACAATACCTTTGCTCGGAAAGAAAGAAAGGAGAGAACGCAAATGAATTTGTTGTTGGCCCGTATACGCACCAGCTATTCCTTTCCGTTAAACAACAACGAATGCGTGTGTTGCAGAATGGGCTTAGGCACCCCAGTACTAGATGTTATGCAGCTGTGTGCAGTAACATTTTAAAAGAACTATCGAAAATTAAATTGCATGAAAATTCAATCATAGGCGTTTACCAAAATCCAAACACTTTTCCTTTGTGAGCACGGTCAAAATATAATTTTGTATTTTCCTCCATTTTTTAATGGAGTAAGCGCTTCGCTGCTTACTAAATGAATTTAATGTTTAATTTGTCTATCATAAAATGTTCCATTCTACAGAAAGCAGAAAGGCAGAATTTTGAGATTTTTTTGATTAATTTTTAATTTTTGTGGAATTGTTTTATAGAAAAGTAAAAAAGAATGCAATTTGGTGCAGGTGTTATGCGATTGCCAGAATATAGATATTTACGTTTATTTTCAAAGCTTTAAGCCAAAAATTAAAAAAAAAATTTTTATAAAAAAGTATGCAAAAATTACAGGAACTAGCAGGAGGCGTTAGAGAAAATAATAATTCCAATTAGATTTCTTTGTCATGCGGAAGTCTTTGGGTGTCAATTAACATATCAGACCCACTGGCTGACTGACTGACCAACATTGACATAGTGACATCAATGGACAGCCCAGCATAAATCTTCTTCTCTTTTTTTTTTTTTGAACCACACAAAAAGACACATTCGAAAATGCAAATCAAAGCAAAAACAAAATATTCCCATGAAGGTCGTCGCTTTTGTCTTCGGCAAAGTCTGTCAAAACTGGTTACATAATCCCTGAGATTCATATGCAAATTCCAACAATTTAATGATGAGGAAGTTTTCTTACATAAAAGCACAAATTTTTAATTAGAGCAAAATTTAGGCGAACAAAAACTGAGTCACTCGCATAAATACAATAAATATTCGTATGTGTTTTTTTTATTATTTTGTATGCTGCAAATCGGCAAATCGATTTTCATATTAAAATGCCAAAGTGTGGCAACATCAACAATGGGCCTGAGTTTTGGTCAGCAACAGCAGCAAGAGAATTACATAAGCTAAAAAGTTGACTTCGATTGCGTGCGTATGTGTGTGTGTGAGCCAAAAACCGGCTTATTCATTCATCGATGTTTTTTGTAAGTAATCAAAATCTTCATCATATTTTTGAACAGGTTCAAATTGACTGACTGACTGACTGTGTTTGTTGTTGTTATTGTTGGTGGCTACAATTTATTAAATAGTCAGGCATTGATGTGCCTTAGGAACATGAAAACTTTCTTTTATGGGTAAGCAATTTAATAATTTTAATTTAATTTCTATTATTATTATTTTTGAGTTATCGTTTAAAACAGGAGATTAATACTCTTCACCAGGGCTGGGCAATAAACACATTCACATCTTGGCATTGCATATGTGTGTGTTGCCACTGGAGAGAAACACATTTCGCTAAGCGGCGACGAGCTTCAGTGTGTCGACTGCCCTGCTGCTGAGCATTTTTGTAGGCACAGTAACTGGCAACGCTCCCACCCCTGCTCTACACTCAAATGAAAATTCTTTCCAAATCTACCAAAATCAAGCCCATTCGTTGACAAAAGTACAGTAATCCCGCTTATTGTTGAACCCAATACGTTTTGTGGTCACTTTATAATTGGCTTGGGCACTCAAGCATGAAGGTTAGGGTGGCGAAGTCATAAGTTCGAGTCACCGTCAAACCGAAGATTTTCACTTCCCACCAACTCTTCACACAACTCCCAACAACTTCCCACCAACATCCCACTTACATCCCATCCACTTCCCACTTACATCCCACCCACTTCGCGCCCACATCCCACCCACTTACATCCCACCCACTTCCCGCCCACATCCCACCAACTTTCCACCCAATTCCTACCCAAATCCCACCCACTTCTTACCCCAATCCCACCTAAATCCCACCTACATCTCACCCACTTCCCAACCACTTCCCACCCACTTCTTACCCACATCCCACCCACTTTCCACCCACATCCATGCCCTAACGTTTCGCATTTGTGTTAGTGCATTCGTTCGACGGCCCAAATAGCCACCCCTACGTATTGCTGGCATTGTTTACTTTAATACACACACACAGCGATAGGCCAAGGGATGACTTTGCAAGAATATTCTGCAGAGGAACACCCAAATCACCTAGCATTTGGCTACAGCCAAAGATATAAAAGCAGTTTCAACTCACAACATTAAATTGGACACACCTTCATAACCATTGCATACGTTCAGGCTGACATTTCAGAAAAAGTCGAGGCTCGAATTTAAATTTGTGTAATCCTCAAGTTCTTATTCGCCAAAAGTGGGACATAAATAGCCAAGAATGCTAGTGGTTGGAGTGTGAATAAGCATACAAGTCTGCTGATGAGGATTTGGGGACAAATCCGAAACAGTCTGTCCAGACATACCATTGCCATTCCGATAAAATGTTGTGAGCTATCTTTTTAAACTTAAAAAATTATAATTTCAAAAGCAACCAAAAAAAACAAAAAAAATTAAAAATACTCCCCTCCCCAAAAAAAAAAAAAAAAAACAATTACACAAAAACCAAAATTCCATACAAATTTAAAAATTTTAAAAAAATTTTAAATAAAAAAAATATTTTAAATCAAAACTAACAAAAATATCAAACAAAATCAACAAAATTCTTTTTATATTAACTAAAAATTAAAATATTCAAAAAAAACAAACAACACAAAAAATAAACTAATCAACACACAAAAAACAATAGGGAGCAACCGGAGCAAAGCAGGCACAGAGCTTCTAGAGCTGCTCCAAAGTGCTCCGTATAGCTGCTCCCTAAGCCCAAATTCATTCCTAACGATACAAAAAGTAAAAAATACCCGTTACTCATGGAAAAACATGTTTAACAGCGTTGCCGCGTTGCTTAGTGTGACCATCCAAAAAGTATGCAACATTTTTTAGGGTGGTAGCGGGGGATGGCTTGGTTCACTTTTTTGCTTATAACTTGAGAACCGTTTATCCGATCTTTATCATTTCTTCGGCAAATCGATTCATTTTACTAACTACTAACTATCTCTAGAAGGTAAAAATCTCCATCTTTAAAACTGTAGGAGATATATTTTTTTCCAAATTGCGGGGGCGAGAGGGGGCGGGCCAAAATTTGAAACAAACTTGATCTGCGTCAGATAAAAGAAGCATTTGTCCCATACATGTCAAACCTCTATCTCTTACCATCTCTGAGATCTAGGTGTTCACACAGACGGACGGACGGACGGACGGACGGACGGACAGACGGACAAGGCTAAATCGACTCGGCTGTTGATGCTGATCAAGAATATATATACTTTATATGGTCGGAAATGATTCCTTCTGCCTGTTACATACATTTGCACGACTTTAGTATACCCTTTTTACTCTACGAGTAACGGAGCAATAAAAAACGTTCAAGAGGAGCTAAAGAAAAATAACTATGAACTATTTAACAGCTAATTTAGCGCCTGCTAATGATTCAAGAGAGGTTACAAAAATTGAAGGACTTAAGCTGCCTTCATGAAATCTAAAATTAATGTTTTGAGCTTTTGAAGGAAAGACAACTCATCCGATCCTGAACTCTATGCACTAAGCAAAGTTTGCTTTGCAATTTCTCCAACACAAGTAAGAAGAATTTTCTAAATAAAATCGCATCCATTTTAATTTATCTTTCTTTCAAGGTGACTATTGAGCGAGCCTTTTCTTCGCTAAAATTAGTGTTATCTGATAACCGAAATAGACTTAGCCACGACACTCTGGAGAACATTTTGCTCGTAAAAACTAAATTCGTCTCACTCGATAATGGCAATTAAGAATTTACCTCTGTCCGAAGAAGTGGATGAAGAATATGATGATCATCTTTAACATTACTCGGGGCATCACTAATGTCGCTTCATTCAAAATAAAATTATACTTCCATCATAAGGGTTACTTGTTTTGTGAAAAGATTATTTCACATGGGCTTAGATCAGACTGGCTGTATCGACTCGGCTGTTGATGCTGATCAAAAATATATATAACTTAAAGGGTCGGAGTTGCTTCCTTCTGGCTGTTACATACATTTGCATAAAGTAAATATACTCTGTGTACATTTGGTACGGAGTATAAAAACCACATGACTTTTGCACAAAGAACATCCTTTGAGAACAGCGAATTTATATGGAAACAAATAATTTTAGTCGAAATCGTGAACTCTGCAAAGCCTCTATCAATCACCCAAAATCTTAATATTGCTGTTTTAGCAAACCTTTTCTTTGGGACTAATCAAAATTAAGATCGCGAATTTAGGTACCATCGAAGGACAATTTAATTGCTGAGATCACCCTTGATGTACTAATAATATTAAAACTTGAATACGATCTAGAATAATCAACACTGAGCCAATCTGTTAAAATTTTATTAAATTTTAGCAGACGATTTGAGCAGAAACTACGGGAGCAGCTATACGGAGCACTATTGAAGCAGCTCTAGAAGCTCCAGCCTGCTTTGCTCCGATTGCTCCTATTGCTCCGAGAATTTTGATAGTAGTTTTTTGTGTGCTTTTGACAAAATTGACAGCACGGTGTGTTTTGTGCACCGGCTACTGCTCTGCTCTTTTCACATTCAGAGCAGGAGCAAGAGCGGAGCATATTTTTGTTTGCTATTGCTGTTTATAGGAAGCAAATCAAACCCTGGTCAAATTGTTCTTTATGAGCGATGTTTGGCACTGCGCTTATGTGTTGTGACAGTCTTAGTAACAAAGGTAATAAGAGATGTTTTTCGGGCTTGTATTGTGAGCGATAATTTACGATCGAAATCGTTTAAGAAGGAGTCCGCTTGAGCACTAACCTTTTACCTCAACCCTCTCACCTCAAATCTTTAACTTCTATATCTACCTATTTCTTTATCCTCTATATCTATATCTATATCTCATTCTATATCTATATCTATATCTATATCTACATCTCTATCTAAATCTATGTCTATATATGTCAAATTTCACCCAGTTTTTGAAGTTTTCTTTTTAGCTTGCGGCACCAAACACAAAAACTTAACGAAAACGAAAACAAAACCCAACAAACAATCCCCCATCAACACTCGAGACACGCAGCTTTTGTTGTTGGGTTTTTAAGCCGTAAATCGCAACCGTATCCATATCCGGCATACTTATGCCATATGGATCCGTTGCTAGATGCTGCATTTGGAGTGTGCCATTTCGCAAGGTACATTTGATTTTGATTCTTCTGGGGGGGGGACCACTAATGGCACATTTACCTAGCAGTGGGTCATTGGACCAGCAAACCCCAACTACTTACTACCCGATTATATGGTAAACAACGGCAAACAGGCCATGTTTATGGGATGGCTTGGGCAATTTACATTTATATGGCGGTTGTTTGCTGCTTGTCGCACGCATTGCTTAACATTTCTTTATGGCATCAGCCGCAGCAGCTGCTTACATAAAATTGCATACCAAAACTATATACAAACACAAATATACGAATCGAAGAAAAAAAAATGCCAACAATTTGGGTTGTACAATGCACATGAGCTTCAGAAATTTTGTTGACAAATTTGTCGATTTTACGCAAAATGCATGCGGCAGCAACTGAAAGGCTAAAGCAACATTTGTTTTTGCTTGTTTTTAATTGCAACTTGTGCCTGGCAATTAAAATCAAAGCTAAATGCAGCAGCCTGGATAAATGGATGGATGGATGGATAGATGGATGGATGGATGGACTGTCCAAGTTTTGCTGTCAGCCCGACTTGGCGCCCTGCAGCAACCATGCAGCGGCAACACCACAGCAACAGGCCGAAATTGAGAATCGTTTTACTTGAATTTACAGCCCCAGAGGCTGCTGCCACCACCACGAGCAGTCCGGGCTTTATTTATGGACACAGCAAAGACAAGTTGCAACACAGACAAAACTGTGGCATATTTTTTTCTCCTCTGCTGCAACTTGCAGCTGGGCCACAGGCCTCCAAGTTGCTTACGTAAGGCCACGCATTATGCTGCAACTGAAACAACAACAACAACAACAAAAAGTGACACACAAATATTCCACACATATGAATGTATGTATGCATATGCAATTTCTCAGATAGTTGCTGCTGGGCGGGACTCGTTATAGGCGAGACTTAACCTTGACCACAAACTGGTCATTTATTGGAGCGGCACCAATCAATGGCCAATCAACTAGAATTTGCATTAGAATTGCGAGTTAACAATGAGAAATGCCTTAAAAATGTTGAAATGAATCACTCGTAATGGGTCCACGCCTCTGTCTCTCTCTCTTTTTGTGGCATCTTCAGTTTTAACAGCTTGACCTTGTGGCTTGCTGCATTGCCTTTCATTTCGTACACGGAAACAAGCTGGCTACGACTAAATAAACAGAAATTCCAGCACAGCATGTCTTTCCCTCCCCCTCAAAAGTTTAAGCATTTCAAAAAACTACTTGAATCAGTCAAGGAGTTGGGTGCGTTTCAAATTCACTTGGCATGAGGATGAATATATCAATATCAATTTGATACGCGTTTTCTCAAATTGAAACTTTTTTGTATCAATTTAAACCTGGAAAGTAGCAAATTGATATTTTGGGTGTTCTTTTGATCCTTGGAATATTGATTTGATACGCAAAAGTATTAATTTAAAACTAAATCATATATTAAGAATGTTAACGGCTTAGAAATATATCAGGTCACACAGATGCTATTACTCTTTCTAATGCGAGAGGTAAGTCAGTGACTTCTGTTTAAACTACATCCCTGTGGACACGGAGCGTTCAGAGGCAGAGAACAATATGCCCACGCCTAACGATTTCATTTCCTAAGTTTAGGCAAACCTCTAAAATTTTGCAGAAGGTTCGGTCCGGGGGTTCGAACCCGTTGTAAAACTTAAGGTTCGGTTCGCGGACCGGTTCTTGGAACTCCTGAACCCAAGGTTTTGGTTCGAACCCCGGTTCGCTTGAACATAAGAATAGTTTCGGTTTATAAATACTTATTTGATTAGCTGTGAGCTGTTTAACTAGCTTCACTAGCTCTTAGATCAGGATGATCAAACTTAATTGTTGGAAAGGCTCGTTCAACTGATACCTAAGTTGCTGGAACATCAAGTATAGTTAAGGCAATTTGTTTTAAGTATTCGATTTTTGTTTACCTTTCCAAAATTTTAAAACATTTGTCGAATGGAAGGAATCTCTAACATCATTTACAGATTTTATATTTGATATTCGTTCATTGCTTTCTATGGCTTTCATAAACTTCTCTTCCTTGCAATCAAAAGTTGATTCATTTAAAATTGAATTTTGGAAACTCTTATTAAGAATTTATTTTTGGAGCTTCAGCAGAAGTTAACAAAGTTAAAAAAAAACTCGGGTGTAAGAGCGCTGCAGCCAATATTGGCACTGAGCTTATAATAAAGGAACGTTTATCGAAAGTTTATAGTAATAAACAAAACAACAATTGCTCGAAAAGAAAGCCAGCGGAATTCAAATCACTTATTAGTAGTAATTATGAATCCTGCAGTTTTCAATTGAAAAGATTTTAGGTAGAGCTTCTTTAAAGAACTCTGAATACATAAATCTTTAATTTTTAGTAAACGTTAGCACATTTTGTAGGTTAAGTTTCATTGCGTCTCACAATCGAGCAATAGTTTTTTGTTGTAATTTTTCTATAAGCAAAAGATTTCATATAGTGGAAGTACGAAGAAGTATGGGAACTCTATAGTATACTACTGTCAAACTTTCCCTAAAAAAATTCGTTTATTACTAAATTTAGAGTTTGTGTAGCACAACAAGCAAGAAATCTATTAAGGTAACTTGGTCATATTCCAAATCAAGAAGTACTTTTGATGCACATGAGCAACCTTTATCAACATTACAGTCTTTATAGTTGCATTCCTGTTCTGCTCTGCAGTTGTCATTCAAAAGTTCTCCTGCTCGATCCATATTCGCATCATTATCGACATTGATAGTATAAATCTGACCTAGAGAAATGTCGCAGGATTGGAAAGCTTGTTGAATGAGAGCAGTCAGATTACAAGCAATTTCTATATTTCCCTGTAAATGTCGTAGGAATCGGGCATGTTTTCAATTCCACTTTCACGGCAATTTAGAAATTGTTAGTGAATTTTAATTGGCATTCTAGTCTTTAATTGATTTATGACGATTTTTCTGTTTAATGTGTCCAGAAACGAATAGTGAAACCTAAAAATCAGCATCTCTCATTTCCGACTATTCCATTTTCGATCGTTTCGCTTGGAATTCTGGTTTCTCTCTTGTGTATCTAGTGCAATTATCGCTTGTTCCAGTGAAATGCAAAAAGTAAAAGGAGAGCCATTTCATTCGAAATTCAGAACACAAAAACAAAACCGAAGCGGAATTGCGTTCGATTTTTGAATTGAGAACATGCCTGAATATGTTGAACCGAACCTAATTTTTTGAAAAAGCGGTCCGGTTCGGGTTCAGGTGCGAGGAGTCAAAAATATTAGGGGTTCGGTTCATGGTCCGGTTCTTCGGACCCAAAAAACCCGAACCGAACCGGTTCTTAGGGGTTCGGTTCAGGACCGGTTTGCAG
>JAEIFU010003298.1:0-30519 GCA_018904235.1 Lordiphosa stackelbergi | reverse complement strand
CACCACCGTAAAAAATTCTCCACCAATGAAAATCATGACCACAATGCCTCGGATACGGACCCTGATATCGACGACTCACGCAACGTTTTAAGGACCACGATTTGAGGATATGCACCTGAGAATGTCCGCACCTCAACGGAGAGGGTGATGATATCGACTTGGTGAAAGTCCTCAAGGAATACTCATCGGACGTTACCGCACTCCAAGAAATGCGATGGATTGGATATGGGAGCAAAGATAATAACGCTACCAAAAGAGAAGAAAAACAGAAATCACCACCCCCTGGAAGATATACTACCACAGCGGACAAGTGTTTCCAAGAAATGAGTTTGGGTGCGGCTTTGCAGTGAGTGATAGACTTCACCTCAGTCATCAGCTTTACACCAGTTGATGAGCGGCTTGCTGCGCTCACCCTTAAGGCAAAATATTTTAATATTAGTCTTATCTGTGCAATACGCGCCAACAAAGACAAGGACACCTCGACAAAGACGAATTCGCTGCCTGGAACAACTATAGAGCACTGCCCCGATCACGACATAAAGATTGTGCTAGCGATTTTAACGCGAAAATCGGGAGAAGAGCCTTGGTTCGACAGTCGACCATTCTAGCCTTCATGAAACAACCTCCGGTAATGAGAGGCTAATAGGACTTTGGTTGCAGGCCGGAAAACATGCATCGGCAATGAGATTTGAACATCTCGACATCCGCGGCATCTGAAGTCCTCTGATCAACGAACACGAAATCAGATTGATCACGTTGTGATCGACGGAAGGCACTCATCGAGTGTACTAGACGTGCGTGCGATTCGAGGAGCCAACATAGACTCGGATCACCACCCGGTTGCAGCCAAGGAAGGCCACGCGGCTCAGTGCGTGGCAAATTGCTCACGCTCTGGCACACGTCGAAAAAGCTAAACGTCGAGAAGCTGCAATCACAAGGACCTCTGAAGCCTACAAAGCCAAACCTCGCCCAACTGCTCAGTAGCCCCCACTTCTTCTGATATATGAACAGTGGAATAGTATATCACACTCCATGAGTACGGCTGCTAAGGAGATACCGGGTACCCGGGAGTCCCCCGAAGTCGGACTTGGCAATGATGAGGAGCTCGCCAGACTTGCTACTGCAGAAAAGACGCATGCAGCCTACAGGAGAACTCTGCAAGGGTGACGGGAGCAACGGGGGGGCGGGGCTGTTACGGGAGCGATAAAATTGGTTCAGGAGAAAAAGAAAGAGCGAGCAGGAAAAAGGAAAGCCATTCGAGATGTTATTCGGCATGAGTGAGACTCGAAAATTTTACCAAAAAATTAAGCAATTAACAGAAGGTTTTAAGCCCAGAGTCGCACAATGCAAAGACGAACACGGGAATCTGGTCACCGATCCGCAAGTGGCGCTTAACAAATGGAGAAGCTACTTCTCCAACCTACTGGGAGGCGATGACGAACATGATGCCGCCTCTAGAGAAGTAGCGATGCCACCAATCGACAACATAGAGATAGACCCGCCGACCCAACAGGAAGTCTGCTTAGCCATACAAAGGCTAAAGAACAATAAATCACCAGGCGCTGATGAGCTGCCCGCTGAATTGTTCAAGGCTGAGGGGAAGAATTGGTAAGGTGCATGCACCAACTTCTTTGCCGTATATGGGTTGACGAAAGCATGCCCGACGATTGGAATCCAAGTGTTCTCTGTCCAATCTTAAAAAAAAGGGAGACCCTGCAGTTTGCGCCAACTACGGCGGGATCAGTCTCCTTCCCATGGCATATAAGGTTCTGTCGCGCATTATTTGTGAACGTCTTAAGCCGCTTATTAACACACTGATTGGACCTTATCAGTGTGGCTTTAGACCTGGTAAATCCACCACAGACCAGATATTCACATTACGACAAATCCTGGAGAAGACCTATGAGAGAGGCATCAACACACACCATCTATTTGTTGATTATAAATCAGCCTTCGACACGCCGATAAGGTCAAGGTTTTTTGAAGCCTTGTCTACCCTTGGTATACCAGCAAAGTACGTCCGTCTTTGCATGATGACGTTGAGAAGTACACAAAGCTCCGTCAAAATAGGAAAGAACCTTTCCGAACCATTTGATACCAAGAGAGGTTTTAGGCAGGGCGATACCTTATCGTGTGACTTCTTCAATCTACTGATGGAATATATACTGCGCCGGTGCCCACATGCCAACAGAACGGGCGCCTTTATTTATAAAGATCTAATGTTACTCGCATATGCCGATGATATCGACATCATCGGCAAAAACGAACGGGCGGTAAGCAGGGCGTTTTCAGAGATTGAGAGGCAGTCAGAACTGATGGGTTTAGCGGTAAATGAGGACAAGACGAAATACCTTGTATCCGCGGACAAAAAGTCCTTGCGTCTTGGACAATTTGTTACAATGGGAGAATACAACTTTAAAGTTGTAGAGGATTTTGTTTACCTCGGAACGACGATAACCAGCGACAACAACATCAGTCTGGAAATCCGACGAAGGATCACTCTTGCAAACCGATGCTTCTACGGGCTAAGTAGAGAGCTCAAGAGCAGAGACCTCAAGCGAAGAACAAAATTAGCCCTATACAAGTCGCTAATCATCCCAGTCCTGCAATACGGCGCAGAAGCATGGACAATGACAGCAGCGGATGAAGCGGCGATTGGCGTGTTTGAACGAAAGATTCTTCGGAGGATTTATGGACCTTTAAAAGTTGGCGATGTTTTCCGCATTCGAAATAATGACGAACTGTATGAGCTCTATGGGGACACCTGTCTGGTCAAGCGCATAAAGCAACAGCGGCTGCGCTGGTTAGGACATGTCACCAGGATGGACGAAGAAGCTCCAGTAAGGAAAGCTTATTATTCGAAGGCGGCTGACTACGGAGGAAGAGGCAGGCGGGGGAGACCTCGACTAAGATGGGATGACCAGGTTCGGGCAGACCTTGCCAAGCTTGGTTTGACCAACTGGTCCCAGCTCGCACGGAGCAGAAGCGACTGGCGGACATTGTTGGCAGCGGCCGAGACCGTCGAACGGTTGTGATGCATGCATCGGGCCAATCAAGAAGAAGAAGAAGAAAGGAAACTGTTGTGATTGGCAGAGAGTGGAGCTTATAGGCTACTGAGATGTCCAAGTGTTTGTAAATTCGGGTGGCGCTAGAGATCTGTCGCTGATGGCACTGCAAGGTTTTTGCTTTGAGGGCCTCATGAATTGTTATTCGGAAAGAATTCCATTCATGTGCTGATCTCAAGGAGTCTCTCCAGTTTATTTGAAGAGGGTTGCACAATTCATCCAGACTTCTTACCCAGAAGAGATTATTTTCTATTAGCATGCTGGTAATGTAGTTTGGGAGGCGATTCCCATTATAAAAGTGCATCGTTTTTCCCATAAAGCTGAGGTGCAGGTCGAGCGTATACAGGTGGGCATTCTCCAATCCGGTCTCAAGGAATAGGGCATAGCTTGGTGTATTAGCTGGCAAATAAAGAACTTTTTTTAAAAAGAGAAGTTGAGTCCTATCGACTTCTGTAAAGTGTCCTCCTCCCTACCTCAGTGCAATAAGTATATGTGCATTAACATTTTTGGAAAAACCTTGTTTTAAACCAATCGATTAAAAAAAATAATTTTTTACTTATAGCTCTAGAGCCAGTAACTAAGAACTGCCTTACAGTACTTCCAATATTTATTAACAAAAAATTATTATTTAACAAATGTATTTAATTCTTAGGAAATAAGTATATGTGCATTTTATATAGTTCTTAAAATTTTGTATTAAGTTCAAACTTTTGATCAACTTTAATAGTTAATGTGCTTTCCTTTTGCCTCTAAGACTTTTGCAAGGCGGTTTGGCATGGAATCTGCCAGATTTTGGAGAGTTTCATTGCTTATTAACTCCCATTCTGCAAGCAAAGCGTACTTTAAATGCTTAATTGAGTCGAACTGCCTCCCACCTTTATAAATCCTGGCTGAGAGGATACCCCAGAGGTCCTCAATTGGGTTCAAGTCAGGACTGATAGCCGGCCCACTCCAGTACAGGTATTTTTCTTGAAGAAAAATGTGTGGCTTTTGTGTGTGGATTGGAGCGTTGTCCTGTTGAAAAATCCATCTATCTTCGTAAAGATCGTCTGCAACATCTATTAATTCACTCTCCAGCAATTGAATATAGATTTCTGAGTTTGTTCTTATTGGAATAAAACATAGCATAGACTTTCCTGCATATCCGAAACAGGCCCAAATCATCAGTGATCCACCGCCGTGATTCCTCTTATGGCGAGTTTCTCTTGGTTTTCTTAAGTCACGCCAATACTTATGACAGCCATCAGGACCATCAAGATTAAACTTTTTTCATCCGAAAAAATAACGTTTCGGAATTCTTCGGTCCAAAATTTGTACCTGTCAGCAAACGCCAAACGAGCCTTAAGATGGCGTGGCAATAGCATCGGTACAGCCACCCGGGAACTATGTTTAAGGTTACAATTTTCAGTTAAAATTTGATGGATCCGTCTTCTACCGACATTGAGCTCTAAATGACGTTTAATGCCTGTACAAGACATTTGATTGTTTACAGCCAGGCGCTTAATCTCACGCTTGCACCTATCGTCTATGTGGCTCGGTCTGCCACTGCGTTTAATCTGACCATGGGAGCTTGGATTTTTAAGAAATTAGCTATCGTATTTCTGTGTCGAGACACTCTGGAAGCTATTTCAGTGATGGTAGCCCCACCTTCGTTCAATCCTTGGATTCGTCCGCGTTCCTCAGCCGATAAATGTGTACCACGCGGCATTCTTAGGAAAATTAAAAATTTTTTTTTTTGTGTTTCTGCAACAACTTCTTAATTAACTCTCAACTTTTCATTTTTTATCAAAACACATCCAATTTGTTCCGACCATTAAATGCACACTAATTGGTTTTTGCACATAAACTTATTTCCTAAGAAAATCAAATCTCTCCACTCAAATGTGTGATAACGGTACTAAGAATGATGACCAAAGAAGAATTATGCAAAAGCATTCTAAAAATAGATAACAACAAAAGACTTTTGCATACCTAGAACATATGTTCTGTTACATATTGAGGAAGAGAGAAACGAAAACATATTTGCACATATACTTATTGCACTGAATCTACCCCCATCCTTTAATTTTAAAAAAAAAAAAAAAAAAAAAAAAAATTTAATTTATTATTTATTATATACTAAAAAAAAAAAAAACAATCAATTATTATTATTTTTTTTTTAAAAAAAAAAACCCACGAGAAAAAAAAAAAAAAAAAAAAAAAAAAAATAAAAAAAATACCCCCAAAAACCAACATTCAACAAACCATAATACCCTCCCTATAAAATTTTTTTTTTATTTAAAAGAAAAAAAATAATTTCAAACTTACTTATTTTCTTTTAACACTTATATCCTAAATTTGAACACTTTGCTCGACACTCTTCTTTACTATACAATGCACCGATCCAGAATATTGGTATTAAATATTTGATCAGTTAATTCGAACTTTTTTGAAACTTTTGTGTTTGTGTTCTTGGATTTCTTCAAAAATCATTTCCTTATACTTTCTTTCTTTCTTTAATTTTTAATCCATCAACATCTTACCTAAATACCAATTACCTAAATCTGTTTTAATTCTCGGATTATCGATGCGACTTCCATAGAAATATTACAGGCCCTCCAACCGTTAAATGCCAAATTTCATGCCAACTTATGAGCCAAGTGGCCGCTTAACGCATTGTCAACTCGCTCTTAAC
Organism: Lordiphosa stackelbergi; assembly: GCA_018904235.1. Taxonomy (NCBI): domain Eukaryota; kingdom Metazoa; phylum Arthropoda; class Insecta; order Diptera; family Drosophilidae; genus Lordiphosa; species Lordiphosa stackelbergi. The sequence goes on along the minus strand of JAEIFU010003298.1, from coordinate 24,780 downwards.
ATGTTTTTATTGATGCATTCTCTGGTACTGTCTTCTGTATGTCTGTGTGTGTGTGTGTGTCTCTTGATCAAACAATGCCTCTGTTCAGGATCATGCATCAACCAGGTCCATTCAGAGTTCGGACCCATATTCATTCATGGCTTGCAACACTGAAAAACGACGCACGTTGCGTCTTTGTGCCTATCTGTCTGTACCTACCAGACATTGCGTCGCCGGCGGGGCAAAAGGGACAAATTTTGGTTTTTGTTTGGTTTTTGTTTTTGGGTTACATTACATAGAATTATGGCGGCAGTTTTATCATTTGTTAACTGACTTTACGGATTTACTGATAATTGTTCTTTTCATGGTTTTGAATGGGGGAGAAGGTGTCGTTGTCGTTGATCATATGTTAAGTGGCTATAAAACGGAGGACAATTGCCCGAAAACGAACGCATGGTACGACTTTACGGGGGCGACACTTTGCCTCCTTTTTTGTTAATAGTTTTTGGCTTCTGCTTAATTGGCGGGCCCGTGCAAAAAAATGCCCAATTCTTAGATGTAGAGCAGCTGCTGAGGGATATTTTGCAGCATTTTGGTCTCGTGCTTGGCAAGCGAAGGACCTTAAACCATTGTTTTTGTTCTCTTCTGAAGGGCCACTTGAGTTTTCCTTTGACCACTTCCGTTTTTTGTGTATTTTCTTTTTATGCTCGATTGATTGTTTTTATTTGGAAATAGATCGTGCTATTGACTCGATGCTTTGTATGTTATTATGTGTGTGTTCTATGCAAAAATACTTTTCTGCAGAACTTCTTCAAGGAACGAATCCCCCATCATTCCTATTCCTATCTCATCAAAATCATTCAAGCTTACAATTTCATTTTAATTGTGAACAAAACTCGCTCAAACGCTGAACAAATGAAAGCGTAACGAAACAGTTTCCGTTGATATGGATACAGCCAAACCGGATTTGTATCACTCAAAGGGGTGCGTCGTGTGCTTTGATGGCGTCGTGGAACCCACCACCATGGGATTTTTATTTTTCCTTCTCTTTGGTTAATCATTTATTGACATTAATTGGTTGTGACATTTGCATTTGACTGATTGTAGTTGGCCATTGTTGCTACTTACTTAGGAAAATGTAAACAATAAGTAAATAAAAAGAGGGAAATGGTCCTCATCCTGAGGGGGTTTGTTTTGCTGAATGGCCAAAACCACTTTTATTTGTATGTTGTTGATTTAACAAATATGACTTCATTATAGCTCAAGTAGTTTCATATTTTCTGGTTTATGAATAATTTACGAATGAGCTTTGCGTGTTTGTGTGTCAATAGGCCTTAGGGACTACAAATTGAATTGCGCGTGGGGTCCATGTTGTGAGAGGAGGATTTGTTAAGCCATTGGGCGGAAGGTTCCAAGAGATGCAATTATAATTTTTGAATTTAACGTATTTTAAAAATAATATTTTAAAATATATACCAAAAACATCAGCAATGTTAAGTTTTACACCGTAAAATAAACTCAATTTTCTAAATACTGCTTAAAGACCAAAATTAAAAATATATTTTACTCGATATATGTTCTGATAGTTCTGATCATGTTTTGCACTAAACTGAGAGACCGAAGAGTATAAGCAAAGGTTAAAAAGAAATTTCCAGAAATACTTTTTCAGGTTTTTCATCAAACAAAATGGTTTTAAAAAACTAGGTTATTCATCTAAGGTCCGATTTATCAACTCCCAGACAGCTGCTATGTGTCAGATAGTCTTTAAATTTACTCTGTTATTTTATAATTTACGTGACGAAAAGGAGTGCGTAGAAGATGTAAAATCGGTCCTCTAAGGTAGTCCTTCTTTTACATACGCTTATACAGAAGAAATTCCAAGGGCCGATTTCACATCTCCTCCATTTGTCACATAATTTAGCATATTACTGAGTAGTTTATCGACACATAGCAGCCTTTAGAAAAAGCTCAAACAATTTGAACCTTAAAAACTAGTGTTTTTGTTTTAATATTCTTTGAAGAAATTTGCTAAATATCAAATTGCGATTGTAAAGTGCCTTAAAAAATAAATGACATTGAAAATGAATATCTTTACGAAAGCTGGTTTAATTGAAATTTAATAATAAAATAAATTTCTTACTGTATGTCTTATTGCATAAAACCGGATTTAGTTGTGGGACCATCTTTTATTGTAGACGGCGAAGGTTTATGGTTCATTGTTTCAATTTTTTTTTGTACTGGAAAATCATTTTCTTCGAGCTGATTTCAGGAACTCAAATGGCAATTATTTTTAGAGAAAAAAATCTTTTTTGTCTTCAACGCAATCCTCCCCAAACCTCGTATTTATAAGTTTTCTTTGCTTTCACATGATTTCACCAAGTTTTATGAAATTCGGACCACTATATATAAACTGGATAAACAAGTTCTTAATAAGTAACCCAGTGTTAAACATAATGCAATCTGGCTAGAAGCTGCATCACAGCAGTCTTAAATGTTACAGAAGATATTTGAAGGCAACTTGATAACAGCCATGTCACATTTCTCACATTACTAGATTTTAGTAAGGCTTTCGAAACAGTCCATCACGACACGATTAGAAATTTTTTTAATTTTAATTACACTGCGATCAAATTAGCTTCGTCGTATCTATGTGGTAGAAGACAGACAGTATTTACCCACAAAAAAATGTCTACATTTTTGCCTGTCAAATGCGGTGTACCTCAGGGCACAATCCTTGGTCCTCTTCTGTTTTTGATGTATATTAACGATCTCCCTGTCTCATTGTCAAACTGTAATGTCCACATGTATGCTGATAATGTCCAATTGTACGTTAGTTGTCCATTGGGAAGAATAATTGATTGTGTCAATTTATGTAACAGTGAACTGTCTAATGTCAGTAAATGGGCTCAATGTAATGGACTTTCTCTCAATCCGTCTAAGTCTAAGTGTATTGTTATTTATAAAAAACAGCTGAGCACAGAATCACTACCAAATATAATGCTAAATAGTACACCTATCCAATATGTAGAGCAAGCTGTTAACCTTGGCTTAACAATTAATTAGACTCTCTCCTGGAGTGACCAAGTAATTAAAGCCACTGGAAAAACATATGGACAAATTAGGCAGCTTTCTCTGGCTCAGCAGTTTTTACCAACTGAAATCAGACTATTAATTGCAAAAACGTACCTGACTACCTCGCTGTGCTATGGTACAGAAATATTTTGAAATTGCGACGTGGCTTCTCAGCGGAAACTCACAGTGGCATATAATAATATTGCCAGATTCGTGTTCAATGTTGGTGGAAGAGAGCAAATATCCAGTTTCGCCAAACATATCTATCAACTAAATTTTAAATCTGGGACCAACTTTAAAAATCTACTACTTTTGCACCGGATCATTTTTACAAAAGAGCCAAGCTACTTAATTCACAAATTATGTTTCAGTAAAAAATATCAATAGCATACGACATAAACTATCCTGCTCAGAGCGACATTTCTTCGTACACACTGTTCGCTTGTAGAACAAATTACCCCCTCAATTAAAGGTAGTTAGTAGAGCAGCGCAATTTAGAGACAGGCTTAGACAGTTTTTAATGTTTAACAATTAATTAATATATAAATCATATTTAAAAATTTTAAAATATCTCGATTAGCTCAAAGCAGATGTAGAAAACTGTAACTTTAGATTTAATTAGGTTAATACCCTTCTTCAATGTTTGTGTTTTTCTCTCTAGTGACTAGTGCAATAATATATGGGTCCTTGTCGGACTAGGATGTACGAATAATAATAAATAAATAATAAATAATAATATATACCCCGTTTATACACACAGTACGCGTATTTCCATTACCGCGGAAAAAAAATTTACCGCTGTTTATACGTGCAGCACAAAAGCAACTCTGTGTGGAGGAGTTGCCATATAAGGAAAAATTAATAAATAATTCCATTAATTTTATCAATCAATGTGCGTCGTTTCGCACCAAGTGCAAAAAGTTGAAGTTTGGAGAGGCTTTGGTTTAATAATAATGCTAGCCTCACATCAGCCTAACTTGCTCTGGTTCTTGTTGTTCACAAATGTTTTCTTCATTTGTAGGCATTGATGTAAGAGCGTTCCATTTTTACTTTTATTAGTGAGTAAAATAGCTTAGCTATAAAAAAAAACACATTTCTTTTTACTTTAATTTAAGTAAAGTCTAGTTCGAAGTGCTGTCCTTTCATGCCGAACTGGTTTATGTAACTGGGATGCTGCGTGTCTCTGAGCTGAGACCCATGGACAACACACCTTCCGAAACTCAAATAAATCCAGGCATGATAAGTTTTTTTTGTTTTATATTGTAGGCAAGGAAGTGTCTTTCAAGTGTTATATTTTCTATTCGAATCTAAAATTATAACTATGTGGAATTGGACAGCTGAAGGAATATTTTAAGACCCTCGATACTTAGATATAAAATTAACATATTAGAACTTATGGTATATTTAAGACTCAAGTTCTGGTCACACACGCCAAGAGATCTTGGAAAATGATAGAAACTAAAATCTGAAAATTCCTTTTCAAAGTGTTGAGCGTTATTATGATTTAACAATCTTAAAGCTTTTATTGGAACCTTTAATAATACAGCTGCAATTACGCTAGTCATGTATGTATACATATATTTATATCCAAATAGTCGGCTGTCTGAACTCTCTAAAGAGAAACTCTTATAAAATAGAGTCTATCCTATATCATCAAAATTTTCTAAATACAACTGTGATTTAAAGACCTTTCTAATTGTATGATGTATGTTTTCCGGCTCTAGGTCAAGTTAATGGAAAAAACGATTTTTATACAATTGTGAATCGGTTTTTCTACCTGGAGCCAGAGAACATACGACTATAATTTTCGAAATATTGAAAAATATTTGATTTGCTCTTACACTATCGTCAGAGAGTCTCTTTAGAGGTTTATGACAACTGCAAAGTCAGCTTAAATAAAGCATTTATATTCCACTTATAGAATAATTTTGAAAGTGTTCAAAACCCTCAACTTTTAATTAAACTCAAGTGACAATAAGTTGGCTGAACATTGAAATTCGTTCCAGACACACCACTCCCCATTGGCATAGTCCTACTTGCAGCCATTCGCACAAACACACACACTCTCTCTCTCTCTCCCGCACACGCTCGTCCTTTCATTCGATATGTCTGTCCTGGCATTGTCAGTGATCTCTGTACAAGACAAGGGCGGAGCATAAATGGCAACAGTTGCTGTAAATGGTGACTTAATGGTTGAAGAACTACGCAAACAACCCTCAAATTAACCAACAAAAGATTGGCTCAGGAGAGCAGGGGTAGCTCAGAAGCAACAGCAAAAAATCCACCCCTAGAACGGTACAACTTCTATATAAAGAGAAGGAAACGAGGCAACTACCAAACAGTACCGCTCACTCAGCGATCGTGTTCAGTAGTAGACCAACATATCACCCGAACTCAATACAATCATCGAAAATGTCGCGTTCTTTTCTCATGGACTCACTCCTGAGCGATATGCCGCAAAATTTGAATAAGAAGAAGGAGCCCACAGTGGCCGCTGCCGCCGCCGCTGGAGCTAGTGCAGCCGCTGCTGCTGTGGCAGCTGCAGCCATGCTACCTTCGATACCCATGCTTCCGTATCCAGCCAGCTATGTGGGCAGTTATCTCTTTTCCTTGGGAATTCAGCAGCAACAACAACAGCAAGCAGCCGTCGCCGCCGCCGCCGCACTTCCCCACACTTCGCTATATCATCCTTATGCTCAACTTTTTGCCTCCAAGCGTAAAAGTAGCAGCTTCGGTAACTACGAAAATTGCTATCCATCGCCGCCACTCTCTGCCAATGCCATAGCCGGCAGCTCCTCCAGCACACAATTGCCACTCCAAGCCATGTATGGCTCAGCGCCTGGTCTGCCTCAACCGGAACCAGGCAGCTTTTGCACCTCACCTTCGGCCTCATCCAGCGCCTCTTTGGATTTTAACGCTACCTACGATGAGCCTCAGATCAAGCGTTTCAAACACGAGTCCTCCTGCTCACCCATCAGCTCACCCATAAAAACCCCCACCGGAGACATAACTCCTTTGATCAGTGACTATGCCGATTCCAGTAAACGTATACGTACAGCCTTCACCAGCACTCAACTTCTGGAGCTAGAGCGTGAGTTCTCCCACAATGTTTATCTGTCGCGTCTGCGTAGAATTGAGATTGCCAATCGTTTGCGTTTGTCGGAGAAGCAAGTGAAAATCTGGTTCCAAAATCGACGTGTTAAGCAGAAGAAGGGCGGTTCCGAAAGTCCCACTTTCAATTTATCAACCAACTCCAGCGGCAGTCCTCAGGCTTCGCCGTCACCCAAAGTCGAATGTGTGTGAACTGAAAATCGAAGCTTAAGTGTTTGAGTAGAGTAATTTTGTAATTATGTATAGTAGATTTTAAATTGTTGAGTAATTATTTAGTTTTAAATATGTTTATAAGTAAAATAAACTAATTGCAAAATTTAAAATTTAACGTTATTTATTACGAGAAATGGAAAAAAGGAAGGCACTAAAAAACGAACAAGACAAGCATTTTTCAAAGTTTGTATACAAGTTAAAAGTTTTAACTGTGGCGCCACACAAACTATGGGTGCCCATTGTCAATTTCTTACAAAGATTTTATTTTCGACAATTTTGTCCAAATGAGGCTAGTACAGCAGGAAAAACTTAAAAAATCCACCATATGGTCTTAAACGATTGTCAAGTTAATATGCATCAGTTTGTTGAGATATTAAGGTAAATAGATGGTTCAAGCTACCTTTTTATTTTCGAGACCAGGCACTAATGAACGTATTTAGAAGAGGTCGCATTCTAACGGACTTATTCAATTTTACTGAAAAATTGAGGAAATATTCCTAAACGACCTTGAACCAAACACCTTTGATTTTACAAGCTAAGAAATTATAGACTTCATGATGGGTTTGAACCCTTTGCAGAATTTGAGAGGTTTGCAGGGTTTTTGAAGGGCTAGAAGAATAACAAACAGTCAATAAAATAATTGTTTTCTTCGAAAAAAAGAGGGGGTTATAAAAATATAAAAAAAAAAAACAAAAAAAAAAGAAAACACAAAACCCCCACCCCAAATTTTAAAAAAAAAATTTTGGGTTTTTTTATAATATTGAAAAAAAAGTGATTTTTTGACATTTCGAAAATTTGTGGGGGGTTGTCCACCAAAAAAAAATTCGTGTTTTTAAGCCATTATTCTTTATTAATGAAAAAATTAAGAAATTTTTCAATTCTGAATAAGAAATATCAATGAAGAGTGAAAATTGATAGAGAGAGTTTTTTTATATACGAGCACTTTTTGCTTGTAGCTGTTCTTTTTTTGTTTGCCTTTTTCAATGTTTTTCTTTACTTCTTTGGAGAGTTTTGCCTCTGGTTTTATTGCGCGTCATTGCAATATTCTCTTTGAAAGTCAAAACCGACTTTTTCAAAGTGGCTCACAACCCCCAAATCTCACCTTTTTGGTGACGTCAAACCAAAAAGAAATTGTTACAAAAAAACATATTTCCATCAAAAAGGCAATTGACCAAAGATATATTTTTTTTAAAAAGTCTGGTTCGCGAACTTAAAGAAGGTGTAGACTGACAGGTTGCTTGCCAAAAGTTAGGTAATAAGAAGGGAGAAACATGACATAAACAAAAGTTTGAGTTTATTTTTTTTGTGGCCAATATTCGAGTTTCTCACAACCCCACAAGGCTCAGAACCCCCATTATAAAATAAGACTTATTTTAATACTAAGACCAATTTTTTCACAAATTGTTTCTAAGGCTGATTTGTATTTGATACATTAATTCGATTTTGATAAAAACTTGGCAGAGCTATGTAGCATCATATAAACTTATACAGGGTGGTCCATTTCAAATTTGGAATTTAATTTTGCTGTTACGGCTCGATATTTTTCAAAGGTTGAACATTTATTGGAAAGGTTGGTTCATGTCATTTATTTATGAAAACAATTTCGGTCAAATGACCACCACGGTTGACTTGGCAATGTTTTCGGTCGAGCGCAACGGACGAGTACGTACACGGGTTGGTTTATCCACCCACATTCCAATTTCACGAACTCGCTTCACAAATTGATCTACAAATTAGTTTTTTTGTTAAATGTTGTTTTATTTTCAAATTTCGTGCAGTTTGAGTCGAGGAATCATCACTTTGGAAATATGTTTTTAAATGTTTTTAATATTTCCGAACTTTCTTCAAGCGAACAGCGACCCATTTTGGAAATGTCAAAGTTTTTACTAAATATAAGTCGCTTTCCGAATGACATTTGACGTTTTTAAAGCCAAATTATCGGGCCTGTTCCGAATTTCGAGTCGATTTTCGTGTAAACGTTAGAATTTTGCAGACGAATTTAATAACGTTGTATAGAAAGTGAGAAATCTAGCTCGGAATTGTTTAAGCAGCTGAAACCGACTGCTTCATCCCAAGTGAATTTAATTCAAGAGAAAAGCACGATGGAATCTAGTATCCACAGATTGGGTTGTCACTTACATTTACGTTTATACAACTTGCACTCAAAATACGTACGTTTACACGAAAATCGACTCGGAATTCGGAACTGGGCCCTATGAATAGTTAAAATTCCAAATACTAGATGGACCACCCTGTATCATTGTCAAAATGTGTGAATTGACAGACGCACATGTTTCTTTTACTATTGTGGTGCGGTGTGAGCCGAGAGAGTCTTACCGAAAGAGAAAGAGCGGCAGCCCACTAAAAAAAAAAAGACTACAGATAGTTAGAAACTGCATTTGTCGTTTCCTTTAGTTTCCTTCTAAAAACTTTTTTTATATTGTATGTTGTGCGATTTTTGCCACCTTCTTTTTGAAAACAAATACATTTGTAAACAAGTGTTTATTTACACATTATTTACATCGGTTTTCTATTTACAATCACTCTTTACGGGTTTGTCGATACGGGCTAATCTTTCTGTCTCTCTCTCTCTCTCTCTCTGTGTCCGTATGTCTACTACTCAATATTTCCACCGCCTGTCTTCGACCAGTGTGAATATTGGCTTAAAATATCTTAACACTAAAATATCGATACATCTGTATGTACATATAGACGGCTATTTTCAAAAAGCTCCAAAGACTACAATTGTAAAAAATTCCAGGCTGCAAACCAGTCCTGAACATAATCGGAAAGAACCGGTTCGGTTCGTGATTTTTGGTTTCTCGAACCAGACCACGAACCGAACCTTTCAAATATTTAGCCTCCTGAAACAAAAACCGGAGCCCCTGTACAAACAATCAATACAGTCAATTTTAAAAGATATTTTATAGCATTGTCAATATTTTGACCGTAAAATTTTTTGTAGTACTCTGAATCGCCATCATTGGCCAGTTCCAGAACATGTAGTCATAGATCTTCTGGACCTAACGGGGGCGTATGTGGTCAGGTAAAGCTGCTGATCGGTTCAACTTGGCGAACCCAGCGCGATACTGGTTTACTGCGTCTCAAGTCGACTCACACCTCCTCGTGAAGACCACTGGTAACAGAGCAATGCATCCGCAACGCTGCTGGCTAACGTGAGCGGCGACCCGCCCTTCCCTACAGGGTATAATATATAGGGTTAGTGCGTCGGGTTTGGTACCCACCACCGTAGAAAATCTCCACCAATGAAAGCTGCGACTACAATTCACCAGCATACATCCGTAAAAAAAGTTGATGGGCTTATGCTGATGAAATTTTTACGTAAAAAATAGCCTGCGTCAAAGTTATACGGCCCTGTTCCGAATTCCGAGTCGGTTTTCGTGTAAACGTTTGCAAGTGGAATACCAATTGAACAATTTTACATGGAAGTTGACAATCAGATCTATGGTTACTAGATACTGTTTGAAGAAAATCAGAATTTCTTAAGCAATTGAAACCGACTGCTCAATGTAAAGTGGAATCAATTCGTCAAAAAGAAACGACAGGATCTAGTAACCACAGACATTCTTCACACCTTCCATTTTGATTTGTATATTTGCAAACAGAAACGACAACGTTTAGACGGAAACCGACTCGGAATTCGGAACAGGGCCGATTGTATTACTTTTAAATGACACCTTAAAATGTTCTGTTTTTACATCTATCACAATTACAAAAATTAACAATCATGATTGCACATCACATTCGGTCACCACAGCAATGAAACAAGATAAAACTAATCCATATTGCGATTTCGAGGAAATAACAAGTAAAGGTGGAAAAGGGGGATGCAAATCGAAGTTAATTCGAAGTTAAGGCACTTGAAAGACTTTTTAGAGGACCTATGAATGATAACAATGACGAACGTAGTCATTTCGAATTGACGCTTAGTAATTTGGTAGCGTTGTCCTGAACAAAAAGTTGTCTAAATTTTTACCGAAGCTGGAGACAAAAATCTCTGAACTAACGATCTAAAAACCCATTTTAGAACCAAAACCTTAGGTTTGATAAGTACAGGAGCCGGTCCGCGAAGCTTATCTTAAACTGTGTATCGGGCTCCAATCATCAGACTCGACCTTTATCAAATTCTACAGGTTTGCTGCCTTGTTTATAACCTGAGAAACCAATGACCCTAACAAAAACATGCCAAGCAGTTTTAAGTAAAATTTTCACTTTTTGCAGACAGTAGGCCTTGCTTAATACATCATACAAAACATCTTTTCCCAAGAATTTGACTCAACTCGTGCCCAGTTCAAATAAAATTCATAAAATTGTTAGTTCAAGTCCAAACCATGTCGAATCTATACAACGAACTCAAGACCGAGTGGGCCAAGCGTGTCCCCAATCTAAATGTGTGTGGTCAGCTGTTGGACTCGATGAAAATGGAACTGGTGCCTGTGGGTTTTGTGGAACCCAAAGAAGCGGCTCAGCCCCAGAATAAGGACCAATTGCAAAAGTCAAGAGATATGCTGGAGATAGCGGTGGAGCACAGCATCAAAGTGAAGGACTATGCAGCCTTTGAGCGCTACATGGCGCAATTGAATACCTACTACTATGACTATGACAAGTTTCTGCCCTTCTCAACCGAGAAGCACAAGTTTATGGGTTTGAATTTGCTCTACATGTTGGCCACCAATCGCATAGCCGACTTTCACATCGAACTTGAACGTTTGCCGAGGGCTCTGTTGCTGATCAACAGTTTCATAGTTCCAGTTTTGGCCTTGGAGACCTACTATATGGAGGGACGTTATAATAAAATATTACAAGCCAAGAAATGTATGCCCTCGGAGATATATTCCAACTTTATGGATATTCTGGTGAATACAACCAGAGAGGAGATTGCCTCGTGTATGGAAAAGTCTTATGAGAAGATAGCCCCAAAACAGGCGGCTCTACGTTTGGGTCTAAAGCCGGGAGCTGCGGAGTTTGCGGAACTGGCCCAGAGGCGCAATTGGTCATTGGATGCCGAGGGTAACTTCAATTTTGCTGATCTGCATAACAAGCCCAAGGAGAGGGTTCCAGCCAAGGATATTGCCATACAGACCCTATCCTATGCCCATGAGCTGGAAAGGATTGTTTAATTTAATGATTAAATTTCAAACAAATAAACCGTTCAAATGTAAGCCAATCAGCCGGAAAATAGAAATAGTTTCTCTGGACCGGAAATTTGTCAGATTTAATTTTCACACTACTCAACGGGCTGAGATTTATGCCTAAAATTTGCAAAAATTGAGTTCGTTGTGAGGATTAAGTCGACAGGCGTAGGAAATTGGGCAGACAGAGTGTCTTGTGGGGAGTCGAATTTCAATATGTAGGCCATAGGATAACTGTTAGCATAATTCACCAACTGTGTGGTCTACCACAAAATTTAATTTTAAAGAAATTTGCCAACTCATTTCGTTAGCAATTAATCATTTGGTTATTTTTTAAATATCATGCCATGATGCTTCAATTCCCACGCCACTTCAACAAAAAATTGTCAAATTGAGCGCATGATTCACAAATAAAAAAAAACTGGAAGAAATTGCACAAATTGCAACTTTGATCTTTATCGGACACCAGCAAACCCAAAACGAATCAGGCGCAACAAAAACGCTGCCTCGTACAATTCTTCTCAATGAAATGTTAAAACTAAAAACTGATCCCAAGGGTGCGGGTGCGGTGCTAATAAACGCAATTGCACCTACGCCCCTCTGTGCCACACAGTCGACTCGCTCTCAGTCGGTGGTTTTAAACAGAATTCGGAATTCCTTTGGCCCTTTGGCCATTCCAGATCGATATCTGCTGAGCGTTCAGTGTTCTTCAAGTGTGCGCCCACTCGAGCTGAAGGACCTGGACTCTTGAGATTGAAGTGCCGAAGCAGCAGGTAGGGTTGCCGACTTCTGACAATTTCGCAAACTCATTTAGTGTGCGAAAATTTAACGACATGTTTGTGTTGCATCGTTAAAATCTAGAGATCTTATCGAAAGGATTAACTGTGCTGAAATTGTAGTAAATATTTTGGGACGGAGTCAGTTAATTGAAAGATTAAATCGCCAGTAGTAAGTACAATCAGCCTTTACTTTTATTTAATGTCTTACTCAACTTAGAGAAATATTTAGAAAACCAATTCCCATGTTAGAGTTTTTCGAAGAGATTGTAATACTTCTAACATGGTGCTGACCCGATAGATTTGATTGGATTTTCGGTTCACGGGTTTGAACCAAAATTTCTTGAAAATTAAGGAGGGTGAATTAAGACCGCCATCTAAAGATGAAATTAGACCGCGTGGCCTTAAAAAAAATTTTATATAATTTTATAACAATTTCAAAAAAAATAAAAAAAAAAAATAAAAAAAAATTTATCAAAATTAAAAATTTAATAAAAAAAAAAAAGACCCCAAGAAAAATTAATCTTTTGGTGGGGAAACAAATATATTTTTCAAAAAAAAAATTAGACCGCGCGATCGAATTTCATTTTTGTGAGGGCGGTCTAAATTCATTTTGAGATGGTGGTCTAAATTCATTTTTACAGAATTAAACAAGACCGCCGACGCGACGGCGGTCTTAATTCCGCGGTCTAATTTCCATCAGAAGTTTAAGATGCCAGATTTTTGGAAGAAGTTTTTGGTTCGATCCTTGATTAGACTCATGTCTGGAATGTAAATCATGATCTGACTTTCTTTACTTTTGATCAGACGAAACAAGGTTTAAGGCCCAGTAAGACTATTAGCGCAATAGCTTTAAGGGGTTATATACAGTTAGGAGGTCGAAAAAAAGGCATTTTTCAGAAATTTTTTCTAAGCAAACTATTTGGTTTATTGATTTGAAACTTGGCAGGTATATAATGACAACCTTAAACTATATTCACATTTTTTTTATTGCCAAAAATAATCATCGGGAACGTTGATATTGCCAATTTTGCAGAGGTCCGCAAAAAAAAGGGCTCTTGCGGTGAGCACGATATCTCTGGACTGGATCATCCAAAATGCAAAAACCAAATAAATTTCATTAATATATTGAATAATCTAGTGATTAATCGAAGGAATTAGCAAAAAAAAAATTTTTTTGACAAAATGGCGGCTACTCAAAGCAAAAGGTTCGATTTTCGACCAAAATTCGGCTCTTTAATTGTTAAGAAAAACGAGAAATTTCCATCGGATCGGGAAATACATCGATTAATTACTAAAAAACATAGTTAGGAAGCTTGTGTAAAAATTTCAGACCGATCGGTTCAGCCGTTTCTGAGAAATCTTGCTCACCGACTTTGAAAACACCGTTTCGAGAAAAACGCGATTAAAGTTTTGAAAGCACTTTACATGTAGTTAATTTTTCCTTCACTAATGTGTCTATAACTTCGAAAATATTCGTCGGATCGACTTGAAATTTTGTGTGTGTATACTCAGATATATATATATATTAAGAAAATGCAAAAAAAAATCGATTTGCACCTTATTCGTCTGAGTGAAGCCAGTTGTCAAAAAATCAATCTCTGGGCAAAGGACGGCGTGCTCACCGTTGCTTTAAGGCAGGGGCCGGCAAAACATTCATGCTTATTTTGGCGTTTCGTGTGTGTTTTAAGCCACGCTCGTTGTTGTTGCAAATGAGAGCAGTGTAAGCTCGTATACTGTCGGTGTATCTACGTTGCTGCCGCAGAACAGTGCTGACACAGAAGATAGGGACGCGCCGGACTCTGCTTTAAGCAGTTAACATTGATAAGATGCCCAGATTTCACTGGTTTCGGTTTATAAGTCATTGGATTGCCATCTCAACGCGTTGCACCAACGCTGGTGGCTGCACTTCACATATACTACTTGTATTGAACCACACTGCCTGAAAGCATACATCAATAATTTCTTGCATATTGAAGAAATGAGACCACTTGTAATTCTCAAGTTGTGTGTTTTAGCAAAGACATTAGAATATGAAGATGAGTAACGCCATACGATTTTTTTGCGCACGATTTTTCGGTGCTGGCTTTTCAACTGGCTTTTGGCTCTCTTGAAATTTTTTCAAAAGCCAGAGAGAGAGCGCTCTAGACCCAGCGGCGCAGAGCTCAACGTGTTCTGTGAAAAATATGCATTACGACTGTCGAAAATGTAATGCACTACAATCGCTGACTTTCGTTAGAGAGATTGTAATCGAAAACAAACAGACTGCGAACAATCTGCATTACAATTTTAAAAATAATGTACGCATTCGTAATGGGAAGTTCGGCTCTGGCATACATCCTTAATACCTAGTAATGCAGGTTGTCGGCAGCCCGTTTACAAAGCGGCCATGCCTATGGCAAAGTAATGCAGATTGTAAGGGATTATTTCCTTAACACTGATGGCAAAGTAACGCAGGAGTAACCCATTTTGTAATGGCAATTTGCGCCGCTGGGGAGCCAGCCGCTTTTTAGTACGCACACATCGACAGCCGACGACTGGAAGTGTGCTCACCTATTCTCAAGCATTACTTGCATTCTTTTTACGTGTTCTTTTTACGATTAGATTTTTACGCTCTCAACTTTGTGTGAGCGAAGAGAGCGCGATTTTCCTCACTAAAAAAAAATAGCTGTATAGTGCAAAACCAATATATGGCCGTTCGGCATCTTAGAGACTATATTGGTCTTTGATTTTAGTGTGAAATCAAAAGTACAATCTTAGGGGTTTTTACGCAGAAAACAAAAGTGTATGAACTTTTAGATCCAAAACACGTAGAGTTGATTCATAATTTCCAACACTTTGTTTAGAAGATTAATTTGGAAAAAAAACAAGCCAAAGATGGAAAATTTTGATTTAACAAAAAAAACTTGTTTATTATAATGGTAGTGTATTTATACTTTCCAATTACGAATATGATCTATTTGAAGACAATTTTGACGAGTTTGATCCAAATCGGATGAATATATCGTACACTGCAAAAAAAAAAAATCAATCTTAAATTAAGATTACAGTCTCGAAACCAAGAGAAACGGTATCAGAATTTGAGGAGATGATCTCAACCCAAAAAATATTTCTTCTACTCTTTCTTCTTTCTGAAAAACTTATAAGATAATATTTTTATTCCGTCCTTACTGGGACTCGAACTCAGTACGGTACTGAGGGTTTAAGGTTAGGTTCATCAAAAAAACTTGAATTTCGACTTCGATCCGAGTCGCTCCGAAAAGGCTTACAGCCCTATATTATAGATGATTTCCGCTTGCCTAACTTAATAATTTTAACGCATGATTTGTGGGGAACTCACATTGGCATACAATCGCGGGATCTCTTTTTCTCGAGGTGTAATATGTTTGTGAGTCAAGGTTCGAAACATCAAAGAAAAAAGCTTTTACTTAAATAAACAACCGGTCACTTTCACCAGCTATTGACACCAGCAGGGCAAACTAAGTGATCATGAAAGCTTTGCCGTTCCCATTCGCTAATTTGAAATTGTCCTTCTCTTGTGGTCAATTTTTGGTTTAAGAACACTTTTAAATATTTCTCGTTAACAGATCGTTTCTTGACCTCTTTAAAAATACAAATCTAACTTACAATATGCAGAATAAATGGCATTCAATGATAGCTTGTAAAATCGTTAGTTGGACTTTTAAATATTTGCATATTGCAACTGTATCTACGTTTCAAACTACTGCACTTCTTACAGCCAGATGTCCACTTGCCTTACCCTGCCCGCTGTGTTTTAGCCTGCTGTGCCTAGGATTCCCTCCCGCATGGACAGTCTATGGGCAAAACAAAAGTGCAAGCACTTCATGAATGAATACAAATTCAAGTGCAAAACCTCTTCACTTTAAAGTGTTTTCGCTCATTGGGATCTTGTCTTGAATGAATTGCCTCCGTCAAGGCTGGGAAATTCCTTTCAGCCCTCTGGGCCTGTTAAAAGATCATTAGCCGTCAGCATTTTAGTTAGAAATTCCATTGAAAATTACAAAAACAAAACGAAAAAGCGGAAAGAACAATTGGCTCTACCTGAGCTAAGAGAAAATTTGTCAGGTGTGCACGTCTAGACAGTCTGTCGCCAACGAAACTCGCCTCCTGTAGTGCAACGGTTGTGGTCTCAAGTGTATAATTTGAATCTGTTTGCCTCGAAGAAGTAGACCTTTGGAAAAAAGCTTTCAAAAGCTACCAACGTTTTAGTACACACAAAGTTTCGTTGAAAGCATTAACTCGACTAAACTTTAAAGCTCCTACAGGTGGATGTACCTGGGAGTACACAATACAAATGTATGTACTTTCTGCTTCTTAATTAAACTAATGGCCTTGCTTTATTCTGAATACGTTTGCATTTAATGAAGAGAACGTTCTCTATCAAGGACACTTGTTGCCCTCAAGTTCAAAAAAAAAAAAATGATACTAAACAAATAAATTTGCCCGAATGTGTTTGTGTTTGTCTGTGAGGTCCGAGCTTGTGTAAACTTTGAGTAAATGAGTTTTGTACTTTATACTAAACGGGGCTAATGTGTGGCTAAAAAGTAGAATTAGGGGAGAGAATCAAAATCAGATTTTTTATTTTGTTTTTGTGCAAGTGGAGTAAGTGAGTTCGTGTCGCTGTTGTTTTGGCCTAGATTATTTTCAGTTTTATGGGAGTAAAATTGTGGTGGTGTTTTTTAAATGGTTTTGGGTCACGCAAACTTGACGCTTTACTTATTCCTTTCTTAATTAATACATAAAAATGTTCACTGCCTAAATATTTTCTTGAATTTAAGCATAGAGCGAGAAGGACCAATGTTAGCCCAGTTAATAAAATAAAACAATTTTCAATGTTCTTCAACTGTCTCGTTTTTGACATACATTTTTGTAACAAAGCTGAACCAAGATGTTTAGAAATGGCTCTAGTAATGCCTAAATTCATCCAATCTATGCTTTTTTCCTGTTGATCATAACTTTTCTGTGATTTTGTTTTTTTTCGATTTCATATTGTTTTTAAGTCCTATTAAAATAAAAAAATAAAAATAGTATCATGATGTTGTGCAAATGCTTGTAACAGGCAGTGGGGAAAATTTCTGCCGTATAAAGCATATTTATTCTTCTAAAATTACTCAAGGCAACCAAATAAAACTTTTTCCAGTATATTAAAGAGTTGGCGGTGATTGTAGACGATTTCCATGTAGTGTACACGAATCTGTTTTTGGATATAGTCCATCGTGTCAAAATTTTTAGAAATTAGAACTGCAATTTGCTTTTTCGGACCCTTATTAAGCGCGATTTGTGGGGAATCCATTCTTTTATTTTGACTCTCTCATATTATCAGAAAGATCTACTCCTTAACTTAAAAAAAAACTATTCCTACACAGAGAAAACAAAATTGTCTGCACGGTGCATGTAGATACGTCAATCCTAAGCGAAACGTATTTCGCCCTGCTAAATTGCATACGCTACGAGTAGAATGCAGGAAGCTACACGCGGCGTGCAGAAAATCTAAAAAATTAACAAACTAAACGCAAAAGCGTGTGCGAACGCGACTTTGATACCCCAATCAAATGATGTTGTATACCTTGGAGTACACCTCGACAGACGGCTCACCTGCCGCAAACACATGGAATCGAAAAAACTTCATATGAAGCTAAAGACAGCCCTCACTGGCTAATTAACTCCCGTTCTCCCCTAAAAGTGGAATATAAAGAATTACTGTACAAAAGCATCATAAAGCCTGTCTGGACTTATGGCTCGCAGCAGTGTGTGCGTTCTTCAAAGATCACAATCAAGAATTTTTAGAACACTCAGTGGAACGGAGTGGAACTCAGTGAATGGAGCGCATGGCACATTCGCAACGAGTGTATCCACAACGACCTAAGGATCCCATTGGTCGAAATTGAAATACAGCACCTGAAAAGTAAATATTCCGAGAAGCTTCTTGCGCACCCTAATGAACTTGCACAATCTCTCACCCTGCAAGTAACGTGTTCTCGCCTCAGAAGAAAAGACCTACCAACCCAGCGACTGAATTAAAGGGCCGCGGAACGTAAACCACCACCAATAGGGGATGGTTTTATAATAGTTTCTAGATTAAGATTTGAAAACTTATTGTTGGTCTCATTAAGAGAATATTCAATAAAAATTCAATAAAAAATGCGTGTGCGAAGGCAAAGTCTACATAATATTAGAAAATTATCGTATTTCCAATTAGCTTCTTCATTTTTCGTGCAGCAATCTGAATTACACACGAACGTAGCATTGAACATTAGTACTGAATTGTTATATTTTTCGTTGAGCAAACTGGTCGTCAAACGTGGCATGTGGGATTTATAAATGAACGTTTAGATTTACAAATGCTGAATGCTAAATATAGAAGTTCTACATGAATCGCGCACAAATTTCTGTTGTCCGTATATAAATACCGAGGGCGATGAAGTCGAACTTGAGAATTACAAGGCAGATTCAATAGAAGTAATGTCTCAGACACCCTGCCTTATAAACTCTGAGCAATACTATAGCCGCACCTTAATTTTTTCAGTGTACGCATAGAAAGAGTAGAGATAGAAAAACTTTGCGATTACTCTTTGAAAGAGGGTTAAAAATGAGAGAAAATAAATGAAAAACATCAACAGTCTCAGTGCAAAAATTAACCGTTACGTTTCATTTTCGTTTCGTGAGATGTGCATAATTATAGCCGCGCTTCACTAAATTAAATAAACTATAGAAATATGTTAACTAATTGATATATATTTATTTACCTTAATTATGAGTGTAACCTCCTTTAACACTAATTAACTCATAAATCCTATTCGGCATACTGTCTACAAGGTTTTTTAAATCACTAAGGGAAAGTTCTTCCAATGCCTTAATTATTGCCAATTTGAGGTCCTTAGTACTATTGTACTTAGAGCTTTACCCACAGGTTCTCCATCGGGTTCATGTCCGGGGAGCACTCTAAAACCTGAACATTATTGCCTTCAAGCCGTGTATTGATCCGTTGTCCTGTTTGAAAATGAACTTTGGACGCCCTCGACCGCAAAGAAAAGGCAATAAATTCATTTGCAAAATGTCCACCTATTCTCTCGAGTTCATATGAGTGCTTGGAAATGCCAGCCAAAATTTCTCTAAGCAATTCTTACTTTTGAGCGCCAGAATTTGGCCTTTGTCGACATCTGACAGCACTGGCTCACTTGGTATATTTACAAATTTATTACAAATAGTTACTCAACGAAGTGTACTCAAATAAAATCGCCGCCAGTAGACACACGCTACTTTTGTGCAGCTTGTCTGAATGCCGCGTTTAGTTTTCTCATTTTTACATGCGTTATGTAGAAAACTAAACTCGTCGTCCAAAAAAGATACATGCCACGTGTAGAATGCAGAAAACTAAACACGGCGTGCAGAAAAGCTACACAAAAGCAGCGGGTTGAAAATCCCGATCGAAACGTGTAGAAATCCTACATTTACGAGTGGCTTTTGCATTTCGTTTTTCTCTGTGTAGTCTAACGTTTCCAATTCCGGACTCTACCCACCCGATCTTCTGAGGCTTTTAAGGCTTTTTAAGGAAATTCATTATCTCCACATGATGTAAAAAAAAAGTACTCTCAAACATTCTGTGGTATAAGAAAATCAGTTCAGGTTAGTTATAAATCACACAAAATTATCAATTTTTTTGGATTCGATCTCAAAAATAATAATACTTTGGTTGGTCGATAATATCGATCGCGATAGAAGGTTGAACATTAGACCGTACCTGCCTTATATGAAAAGTAATTTTTTGTCTAGTTCTTTGCACAACATGGCTCAAAAAATTCTGTATATTTTAAGGGGAAATTTGAACTTTTAAAGCCTTCTTGAGGCCATCAAACCACAATATGTCTGATTTTGATAAATTTTCTATAAAATATGCAGAATTTTTTGAGCCATGTTGGACAAAGATCGTCACATAATGAAAATCATATGGAGAAAAGTCCGGTCTATTGAATATAGATCTGTTGTTATCGAGTTCAGTTCATCTCTTTTTTCGACTGCCCTTTACGATATTAGGTTAAGAAATTGCGTTTTTACTAGTTTATTCTCGTAGAAGCAAATGGTCTCGGAGTTTTTTGTTGGATCTTCAGATTACCCTCTTTAACAATTTTGATAAAATAAGTTAATTCTCTGCTTTAATCTTAATATTTGTATAATTTAACGACCTATTTACCAAACTACATCTTTTTAGTGCCAGGCATTTGATGTAATCATCTGCCTTTCCAGATTGTTAGGTTAAGTCCCGCTTCAATGTCCCCACTTCGCTCTATTGTATGAAATGATTTGGCAAAATGTGTGGTACTTTATATTCAAAAACGTTGTTGCTTGGTCATACTTCATGCCCAATTAGCGATTAAAGCCAGAGAATAGTTGAAAAATTTCAAGTCAAGCCAAGTAAATACCTATCCTGTGTCAAAGTTATTTTTGTGATTAATTCCCCCTAGACATAACCTTCACTCAACTTCACAGAACTCTAATCGATACCCATTTAATTTTGTCTTCGTGGAAGTTAGTTTTGCTTATCATCCAGCTGACCTCCCGCAGATTCATCTATGTAGGTTTTCTATTATGCAAACTTATCTACCTTCATTGAGGCAAAAGGTTACATCGAATGTCCTTGGTCAAACCGGGGGTTTTTTCCTGTTGTTGTATTTAATGAACTTGTTACATGGCTCATCATGCGCACATTGACTTGGTCTTTGGGCGGCGTCCCCCACATCTTACCGAGCGTAGACCAATTTCAGTGGCGCCCAACCGTTTGAGTGGCGCCGTGTTTAAAATGAGTTTCAGTCTTTTTGTCGCTTCGTTATGCAACAATTTGCGCCACTGGAGCAGCTGACGACAGCTGGGTAGCAAACGCAAAACTGTATCTTTATCACAATTTTTGTGGACCTTGTGGACTTGGCTCCTTTTGTGCTCAAGTCGATGTAATTATGATTGTGTAGCATATGCTGAAGTCGCCGACAGTGTGCGAAGCGTGTCTGAGTGACTCAGTGGAGGCTTTGTCATTAGACAAATGTAACAAATTACGGAAGGCTGATGGAGATAATTGTCACATACGTAATATAGTAGTAGAAGTTTTTTAATACAGAGGCGAGTGATAAATGTGCCTATGTAGTAGACGAACTTTACTCTTATTCAGTTTGTTTTCTTTAACATTTACTCTGCTTGTATTTAATTAAGTTAGATTTTCTGTGTAACGATTAAAAAAACACTGTATAAATTTAGTTTTCCCTTTACGAATAATTGCATTAGTCCGTAAAATGAAAGTGGAGTGTGATTATTTTTAAAATAATAATTTCAATAGAAAAGGATATAAATTCCATTGTAGTTATACACACAAAAACAAGACGGCATTCCAAGTCATTGGATTGCCGTTTCAACGCGTTGCACCAACGCTGTTGGCTGCACTTCACAGATACTACTTGTATTGAACCACTTGCCTAAAAGCATACATGAACAATTTTTTGCATATTGCAGAAATGAGACCACTTGTAATTCTCAAGTTGTGTGTTTTAGTGTGAAATCAAAAGTAAAACCTTTGGAGTTTTCACGCTGAAAACAAAAGTGTCTGCACTTTTAGGTGTAAAACATGTAGAGTTGATTCATAATCTCCTACACTTAGGGTCGTTTTCATCACTGGTTTTTTGGGAAATCTAGGTGGATTTGCTGTTTTTGCTTTGCTCATGTTCATGGTTCCATTATATCCTATTATAAAATTTAATTTAAAAATTATATTTTATACCCCTCAAAGGTATTATAATTTCAAAAAGTTTAAACATAAAATATTATTTAACCCTATAATATATATATTATAGAAAAGTAGTAATTGAGCTTGTCCGTCCGTCTGTCTGTCTGTCTTTAAAAATATTCTCATTTGTCATCTAGCTTCATCCTCGAGTGTAACTTTGCACAGAGTCTTCTTTACTGCACACTGCTAATATGTCGGAACCGACCGATCGATGACTATATCTTATAGCTGCCATAGGAACTATCGGTTGAAAAGTGGGTTAGTGAGAAAAACTTTTTGTTTTTAATGTTAACGGCTCCCACTTCAGCAATTATTAATTCTATACGCTTTCACATAGATTAGGTAGTTTTTGTCCAAATCGGATGACTATATCTTATAGCTGTCATAGGAACTATCGGTCGAAAAGTGGGTTTTTGTGAGAAAATTTTTTGGTTTTTAATCTTAACGTGTCTCACTTCAGCAATTATAAATATTATGCGCTTTTACAAAGATTTTGGAAGTTTTGGTCAAAATCGGATGACTATATCTTTATAGCTGATAGGAACTAGCGGTCGAAAAGTGGGTTTTACTTAGAAAAATTGTTTGTTTTAATGCTGGCGTTCTTAAACTTTGATGTATTAAAAACATTTGGAAGGGTATAAAACTTCGGCACAGACGAAGTTAGCTTGGCCTTATTGTGTGCACGCATATGGTCACACTGAAATATATATTTAAATTCAAAAAAAAACTGCTGTTAAAAACAGTTAAGTCTGTATTGATAAAAAGTAAACCCAAAATGAAAAATATTTGATGTGGCTTTTGTATGCAAGACACCTGCAGACATAGCCAAAGAGACAGATCCGCATTTTAATTACCCCAGTTCATTGCTTAAGCTAAGTTCACAAGTTAATAATTTAGCCAAATTTTGATTAAAATAGAGATGATTAAAGATTTTACAGATTTAAACAAAGCTATTTCATACGCAAATAATTTGATCAAATATACCCGGAAAGTTCAATTTACCATAAAGGCCAAATTTTCATCAAAATTTGTACAAATTATTTGCCTGGGTGAACTTAGCTTAGACCTATTGCTTAATCTCCCATCATATAGTAACAAGTCGTTCCAAAAAAAAATCATTCTCCTCCTCTGTAAAATGCATGCTTTACTTTTTAAAATTGGCACGCAATTAATAAAACAAAAAATTCGCCGAGTGACAAGGCGCCAACACTATTAGTGCCTTTCCAGCCCTTCCGGTGTGACCGTGGCGCAAATGCTCAAATTCATAATCTACTACATGAGACAACCGATTGCACAAATTCCACCTAGCTGCGTATTTAGGTGGATTTCGATTTGCGCAAAAAAAGGAACATGAGAAACGCCCTTAGCTTAGAAGATTATGGTTTGTCAGTCCGTCAATTTTATACACTTGAAAAGTGTATTGTAATTTTGCCCAGAAGTGTGCAACGCATAGAAGGAATCATCTCCGACCACATAAAGTATATATATTCTTGATCAGCATGACGAGCTGAGTCGATTAAGCTTTGTCCGTCCGTCCGTGTCCGTCTGTCTGTTTTTACGCGAACTAGTCCCTCAGTTTTGGAGCTATCGAGCTGAAACTTTGCACAGAGTCTTCTTTTTACTGCACGCTGCTAATATGTCGGAACCGACCGGATCGGATGACTACTTCTTGTAGCTGCCATACAAATGTTCGTTCGGAAAATGGTTTTTTTGTAAGAAAAACTGGTTTGTTCTCAATATTACTGCTGTTAAACACGGTCATGGGCAATATGTAATGTTTTTAAGCTGATCTGCGAAGTTTGGTCGAAGTTGCTAACCGTTGAGACAAGCTATTTCAAGTGTATCAAAACTTCGGTACAGACGAAGTTAGCTTTGCCTTTCTCGTTTATGGTTTTTTAGCTTAGATTTTAGTAAAAGTTTGTTAATTATTATTTAATAATCAACAAAAACCAACAGAAATTATTTAAAACAATTTTGAAATAGCTATGGTATATCCGCACAGCGATGTTTCGAGAATTACCCATGGTTCTCTCATCAGCGGACTTGTTGCTTTAACGCTTCAACGACTTGCAATTTGCAAATGGGACTTGCCGAATAAACAAGTCGGAGTTCCAAATGTTTTGAAGATTTTACCAATTATTGTAATTAAGTCTCGTTGTTAAATACTGCTGTCGAAACTAGAGAATCTTTCAAGCGATGTCTTAGCAGATCAACGAGTTCTTGTTTGTACACAAACAAAAGTGTATTCCCTTGCAGAGGGTATTTTAAAATTGTCCAGATGTTTGTATCCAGATGTTTCCGTCAGTTTTAAAGCCATCTTTAACCAAACTTTGCAAGAAGTCTTAAAAAACTAGTTTTGTTAAGCTAAGGTCCCACAGGCAACTAATTTGCCCAAATTTTGATGGAAAATTGACTAAATAGACCAACTTAGGGAAACTTTTTGGCTATTTTCGATCAAATTCTTACGTATGGAACCATAGTTTAAGTTTTAAGTTGTGCCAAATCTGTAATCATGGCTATTTAGAGAAATTGTTAAGAAAATTTGGGTAAATTATTTGCCTGTTGGACCAGCTTTAGGAAAACTATTTTGTTTTCAATGCAATCGTCCCAAAAACTGGATTTAATGAGTTTTCTATGCTTTTATACAAAGTTTTGTTGAAATCGAACAACTATATAGTATAGCTGT
>JAEIFU010003297.1:0-30523 GCA_018904235.1 Lordiphosa stackelbergi | reverse complement strand
ACAATGCCACATTGGGTAAGAAACGCCTTAAACATACCAGATACAACCGTGAGCCATTGTCGGTCAGAATAGCTTCTGGCACGCCAACAGTACAAAAGAGCGTGTTTTCAAGATAATCGATAATTTTAATCGAGGTAACCTTTTTAAGAGGATACATGAATGAAACTTGGTGTTGTGATCAACGACAATCAGGAGACTCATATTGCTGCTCTTTAATCGAGGATATGTCGGAAGAAGGTCCAAGTGTAAAGCCTCAGTACATTCATCCTGACTTCATGGGTTTGCCGTAATGGAGGCCGTAACACTTTGCTGGGGCTTTTGTTCGGACGACAAACATCACAATTAACTACATATTCCCTAAAAAAAGCAAAGAACATGAATGGCCAAAACAAAGATCTCTAATTTTCTCAATAGTTTACCCTATACTGCGGGAGCTGGAGTTGGGAGGATCGTGTGTTTTAGCTATAATTTCTGGAGGTGAGATGGAGTGGCATCCAGCTTCCACGATAGCTTCTCCTGATCGGAATTCCCTCGTCACGTTACTTTTTTGGTTCTCTTATACAAGAAGTCGTCTATGATTTGCAGATCCGGTAACTTAGACTGGTTCAATCGAACGTTTTCTAAGAGGTCAACAATACTCTTGGGACTTAAATTCAGGTGAGGACAAGTCCACTGTAGGTCCCTGTTCATCGAATTCCCCACCTCTGTCTCATTTTTAGCCAGACATTGCCTCTGCGATGTGAGACCTTGAATTTTAAACCCCTGCAGTTTGATCACCCATCTTCCTTGCCGTCCTCTGAGATCTTTTTTGTCTCATAAGCCACTGCAACGAAGCGTGATCCGTAATGACTTCGAAATCTTGTCCTTCTATGTATGCTCCTGAACTTGTATATGCCTCTTAGTACAGCTAAACATTCAAGATCGGTCACACAATAGTTTCTCTGTGCCTTCGAGAGCTTCTCCGGGATGTACGCTATTGGAACCTCTTCGCTTCGTTCGTTAAGCTGTGCCAGAACGCAACCTATACCGGTCGTACTGGCATCGCAAATTAGCAGGAAGGGCTTTGTAAAGTCTGGTGTTGCCAGAACTGGAGCTGACGTTAAACGAGATTTCAAGTCCTTAGAAGCAAAATCCGCGTCAGCGTTCAATTGAATCCTTTCTGTTTCTTCAACAGTTCGGTAAGCGGAAAACTGGCTGTCGCGTAATTATTTACAAACCGTCTGTACCATCCCGAAAGTCCGAGAAATCGTCTCAGCGTGTTTTACGCTTTTGGTACAGGGAAATCAATAATGGCTTGTATTTTGCTCGATCGGTCTTTAATTGTCCATACCCAATTACAAAACCAAGATATTCGATCTCACGCATGCAGAATTTGACTATGCGATGTTGATCGTCAGATTAGCTTTTGTAACAAAGCTACTTCTTGCAAAAGCAACATAGAATCAAAATCTTCCGAATGCAAAAGCAGTCGTCTGGTAGACAAACACACGGATCCGCAAATGCTGGTATCACGTGTTCCATCAGTCTACAAAGTGTTTGAGGGCGTTACACAGTCCAAACGGCATTACTTTTGTACCGAAATAATGGTCGATTTGGGACTGTGAAAGCGGTATACTGGCGAGATTTCTTTCCAGTGGTATTTGCCAAAAATGCGTTCATATCGAGACCTGTGATATACTTAGCCGGTGGTAACGACTAATTATACCCTCGATATGAGGTAAAGGGTACTCATCTTGCGAGTGTTTTATTTACAACACGAGAATCCTAGACACAACCTATTCTTATCTCCTTTTCGCACAAGAACGCACTTTGTAGGCTGTGTTCGATTCTTCGATAATGTCCATTTCTAACATCCCTTCTACCTCGTCGAACATCAATTTCTCAATGGCCGAGACAGGCCAATGTCTCTGTTTTACAGGAGTCACATTATCGATCTCTATACGGTGTTCGATTAAATTAGTACGCCCCTAATCCAACTCGTTCATATGAAGGGAAATTAGCAACGACTGAATTTAAACGAAACTTCTCCTTATCACTCAACTCATGCATTTTCGCATTTTCCTGGTAATGATTGTCGCCAGTGTCTAATTCGTTAACTTTAGGATTTGGATCAATCAGATTTGATAAAAGACCAAAATCCTTCCAAAATCAATGCCCAAATATGCATCCTGTTTCAAGTCTGGTATAATGAAAAAATTCGACGTTGTTTGTTTGGCCGCGAATCTATTTTCAGTGTTAGTTTGCCTACCACTGAACAAGATGCGTTATTCGCCGTGGGACCATGCCAGAACACCTACGCGTTTTTGGATGTCGCAACAACGTCTGCGCTGCTGTACTTCCGAGACAACTCAATTGTTGCTCCCGAGTCTAGCAAAGCTACATAGTGTTGACTTTCTAAATTCAATTCTGTGTACAAGCGGTTATCAGAGCTCATGAAAACTGATTGTACGAGTTTCTTTATTATTTATAATATTCTTCCAAAATTTCCTAATTTAATTGTGGAGCGCTTTGGCCTGTATATACATTCCAAAGATTCAACGCTTCCGAAAATTCGCTTACGTGTTTCAAGATATTGTTGTAATCTTATATGTACGGGTACTAATTTATCTACAAAATTTGTTTGAGTTTCAGCCTCAACGACTGAAGGCTTATTATATTGCTTATCTGCTAAGATCTTAATTGGTTGATCTGTCTGAACTGAGCTATCATTCAAACAAGTAGTGGATGTAGCGTTTAATCGGTTAAGGGATGCGTCGAAGTGGTGTTGGTTTGAGCATCCCGCTTCAGGTTTCCCGAAGGGTTGCATTTGTTACATTTGGGCTTAAAGACATTTTTAGCACCACATCCGTAACAGAAAATGCGCCTCTCTCCTAAACATTCGTCAAATCTGTGACCCGACTTATCGCAGTTCCAACACACTGTTCGCTTGTTGTGTACCTCACAGATACTCTCATCTGATACTTCATCTTCTAGTATCTCACTAATTCTACCACGACAAATTGGAACGAGCTGCGAAAGATTTAGTCTCTTTGCAGAAACTCTCATGTTTCTTAACCTCTTCTCTTAATTCTGTTCTCGTTTCTATCTTCAAGTGCAAAAGTTCATATCTAAGAGCTGTGTTCGCATTGCGCTTCAAGATATCAACCAGTTTTGTTTCACTAACTTCATGAGATAGCTGACTAACTAAGCTTTCAATGGCTGATTGAAAATCATCAAATGATTCCTGATCTTTCTGTCGCCGTTTCCTAATCAATTCCCATAAATCAAAGTCGTCTTTGACGTCCTCAAATCTACGCCGAAACTCAGTGCGGAAAGTTCTCCAGGTAAAAATAGGGTTTTTCCTATGGAAATCCCAAAACCAATCATTTGCTTTTCCGGAGAGAAGTATATGCAAATTGTCACATAGGAGTTGTTCTTCGCTATTTAGGTTCTGAACCGTCAATGACCGTATACGATACAGAAATTCTTCTACGTTCAGAGAATCTTTCGAGCCATCATATTTAAGTCTCCAGCTTTGCATAATGCTAGCTGCTTTTTCCGAAGACAACCCAGAATTCGATTGACTACTGCTTCTGGTACTGTTTGATACGAAGTCAAGCAATTCGTCAGAATTCCGAGTACGAACTTGATTGTTATTGGCACTTGGGCCACTTGGTTGTTGCGTGGGGTCTAGCTGGTTCTGATTCAGCTGGATTCCGACCAATATTCATTGAAGACAACTGTGCTTGCAGGGATTGTTCAATGGAAGTTTTAATAAACGTATTAAGTTCTGTCACTAAGACTCTTTGCTGTGCCTGTAGCGCATCATTAATAAAGTTGACCATGTCTACATTTAGACCGTTATCTATAGAATTGTTTCCATTACTACCAAGGGACAGTCTGCTACTTGCAAGATCTCTATGCCTTGCTCTAGTTTGCATACCTCTTTTGGAGTTGCACCGCGACCTCGGCCGGTTCTACTGCCTCTTTGGTTGCCTGATGTAGCAAGATGCTCTTGATTACGAGATTGTACTTCTCCAGCTGCAACATTGCCAGCTGATTGTAATTCTGCTGCTAAAGTGTTATTTCCAAATGAAAGCGTATTTGGATTACAGTCTGCCTTACAAAGGGGACAAGATGGTGTAGTTTTTAATAGTTCGGTAATGCAAAGATTATGGAATCGATGATTACAAGGTGTAGTTGCAACTAGCTGTTCTTGTCGCAACTGTTCATGACAAATGCCACAAAGGGGTCTTGTGCGTTAATCGCTTCAACAATGCTTTCCGTGCTATGATTCACTGGCATTGTAATTTATTATGAATGCTTGCTGTATAAGATATCAGTATAAATTGGTATTTCTTTAGTTTTTCGTATATCATAAATCAACTGTCTGTCATTTTCCCACATGTTTTCGCTTACAAATATTAAAGTAAATCCGAATCGTTTAAGTCTGAACTATTGTTAATTTAAAGAACTATTGCCGATTTGGTTGGAAATGCTCAAGTACGACTGGACAATAACCGAAACTCTTCCAGAATATTGTAATTCCAAGCAGTTCTTAAACATCTTAACCAAAGTTTGGTCATTATTATTTAAGATTTAAGAGATACGCGATGCTTAAAGAAAACTAGCAATCAATTGTGGTCGACTAATCCAGAAATAACTAAATTACAATCGCATATTCCTACATTTGACTACAGTCTTCAAACAAACGGTTTCTAAAAATTAAATAATAAGGAGTATAACAAAATTAATGAATATGTAATATGGAAAGTGATAGAGCTGATAATGGGACACAATTTTGCACAGGATGTTATGTGTGCTTAAGCAAGCCAAAATACTTTGGTTTTGCTCGGTCTGTCTGCCTCACGTGTTGGGCGCCAAATATGTAACGGACGGGGTTTCTTTCACGGCATTTCTCGGCTTATGCTGACCACAAGGGTCGCAGTAGATGGTATTTCAGCCAGCCGTTGTGCATTGGGATCGGGAGTGCGCACTTCTTGCTATTGCTCGGTCTATAGCTCGCCGGATTGGTCGGGGTTCTTCCTCACCCATTAGCACGTCACCATTAACACATTAAATTAAGTGCGCTTTCAGAAACTAAAACCAAAAATAATCAGAATCAACCTAATTGATAACTCAAAATTCAAAGAGCAAACACGAAGGACCTATAGTATAATGTAATATCTGTTCCGACCGGATATCAAACTTAACTTCGTCAGATTTACTTAAGTGAGAGAACTAAGGTGTTGGTAGTCTCTCGTCTCTACCCTTCCCAACCATGACAAGCAAAGGGAATGTTGTTGCTTGTCCCAAGAACAAGGTTCTTTAACCTTTTATTTACATTTGTAAGCAGCTAACATGGGTACTTGACAGACCAAATTATAACTCTAAATATTCATTTCAGATAACAGAACAAAACTTCATTTATTGACAAGATCATAACTTGTGAGCATCTTTCTCTTCTTCCTTACTAAGTAAGGCAATTCAGCAAAAACAACAGGGAAATTTATAACTAATGAAAAATCTTACTTAACTACAAATTAGCTTAATAGAAAAGAAAACTTAAAATAGTATCATTCTGTGATATAAAAAAAAAACTCTTCAAGGTAATCGAAACTCAACTGTGAAGTAACCTATTTAAGGTTCTAGGGTCTGCATAGATATATATATATGTTTTTTTAATAACTCACTCTGGGTTACACAATTTGTATTCGACTCATACCAAAAATTATTCCATCGAAGCGGACGTTGGGCCCAAGGTACACGACGAGGCTGGATAAAAGTCGCTAAATGTTGTTGGACAAAAATAAAATTATAAGTATATATATATATGCAGAGTCAAATGTCAAAAGTGGAGATTCTCGATCGCTTTTGCTTAATTATGCATGATAAGGAAAATTTTATGAAAATATTGAATAAAATTTAATATTTACTTAATTATACTTAAAAATTATTCAAACTCGAAACTCAAAATTGAAATTCTCATCAATTATTTACAAATTCAAAAGGTCTTGGCAACATAAGCAAGCGATGGCGATATCAGAAAGGGTATACAAACTGCTTCTTCGGGAACATGCTATTACATAACCTCAACGCGCAGGGGTCCACATGGGCAGTTGTGACCACGCCAATTTGCAATGTCAATTACAGGTTATGACCACACGAGCATCACGGCCACGCCTCTCACTTGATGAATATATAACTATGAGTCCGAGGCTAGAGCAGCGTCTACGCCTTTAGGTGGATCCGATCTCTTTCGATCCTGCTTCAATCACGGAGACAGAAATACACAAGAGCAGAGTCCGAATTGGCTATATGGTTAACAGCCGGGTTGTCCAGAGACGACGAAACTCGATAGAGACACAGAGGCTTCTACGCTGGCCAGTTGTGGCAATCCGCCAATGCACCAAGAAAATGACGTACAGCAGTACCAGCAGAGGTGAGTCTGCGCGGCCGGCTGGCTGCGGTGGACTACCCTGCTCTGAGCACTGTATGAAAAAACCTTATTAATCTCATGACACACTCACACATGTAATATTACCTTCGGGAGCACCCTGGAACACTGAAATTATTTTCGCTCCAGCACTGTTCCGAAATATACAGGCGTTTTGGCACAAGTTATGTACTCCAACTACACATGCACTGAGGCTTGTATTCTCACAGTCACTTAGCACTTTTATAGGGATTAAAATAATCTTTGGTGCTGGACTGTACACGTGATTTAAATATACTCAAACACAATTAGGGATTTGACTATCCTCTTCCACGATTTAATTGCAAGTGAAAGCTTCTGTTCTTTTCCATCAGTACTTAATGCTTTCAGCTGAGCTTTCAAAAGTTCGTACCACGCGTTTTTTTTGCAACTTTAACGGGACAATGGTCTGATCTAATTGCTGTCTTTCCTTCACCCGTTTCTTTTCTCTGGCGCATACATACAAAGATTTGTGTGTGGAATGTTGCGCATCCCAGCAAAACGTAAAACACTGATCTGCTTGAACAAGCAGTGCAATTAACATGCAGTTGAACCAAGCAGTCGTATCGGCGGTTGAAATTTGAATTCGATTGGATCACAATTTAAATAACAAAAATTTGCGTCTGTTCGTCAGCCACTACAAAGTGTGTGACTAGGTTGCCAAACCACTAAATTATTCCAACTACATCCAACTAAACCTAAAGAGTCCCAACTAAATCCAATAAATCCAACTACTAAAGAATTGCACTCTAACGAAGAAAACCAGATAACGATTATCAAAATCTATGAACAAACACAGGAACTGTGTGCAATTTAGTGCACAAAATGTCGTATTTTGGTGATTATTCAAAAATAAATTTCCGTTTGCTTCGACTTTTGTTCGGTTCTTGATTATAATTTTTGTTCTGGCTTTTCGCTAACTTCATAAAGTGACCAAAAGACGAAGAAAAATACAAGTTTATATTTTGTGAACACACAATATACCCAAATTTGTATGTTATTTCCTCTACTCAATTTGATCCATATACGGTACGTGTGACAGGATTTTCCTCACCAATACCTTATCGTCTTCGTAACAGAGCGATTCTTAAGTAGAAAAAATAAAAATAATTTTTTTTGGATTTTTTTATATTTTTTCTAAGCGTTTAAAATTTAATATTCTTGCATTTTTGAGTAAAAAATTGAATTTTTTGAAATGTTTTGGTGTATTGTATCCAAACTACTAAGCCGATTTAAAAACAATGTTGTACGCAATTACTGGCAGTTTAATTGCCTTTCGTATCTTGCTTGACTCTATCTGACAATTATGAAGTCAGATATGGCTTAAAATGTAAGTGCACCTACCGAAAAAACGAAAAAATTCATATTTCAAAAACGGAGCAATGAAAAAATTTTTGAAATTGATTTTTTGAGGTCACCATTCCAAACTACACTACAAAAATATTTCAGTTGAAATGGGTCATTTATTTTTTTTATTTTTGTAAACTAGTGTAAAATTTTTGAACTTGACTTAAATTCTTGGATTAGCTTTTGAATGTTAATACTTCTCCACAAAATAATAAACACAAAGGAACCGGCGTATTTACATGACATTCTAAGTTTTACATGCTCAACCAGAACTAATAACATTGTTTGCACTCTCAAGCTCCGAAAAACATTTTTATGTGCGCGCCGTTCGTAAATGGAATCAATTACCCCAGAGCTCAAGAATATCAGAAGCACAACGCAATTTCGTGAAAGACTAAAGGCACACCTAAAAGCAAACTAAATTTGACAGAAATGATAGAAACATAGAACGAAAATGAAAAATAGAATTATATAAATTAGTAAAATATTCGCATTAGTTATTAAGAAATAATACATGTATCAATGATTTTAGTATATAATTTTAATATGTTTAGATATAAGTTTACTAGAAACAGTTTAAAAGAGATTGCTAGTTGTGACTAACGCAATAACAATAAGTATTATACTTGAAGCGTTAGGATGTTTTGATAAATAAATACAAATACAAATCCAACTCCTTCCAACTACATCCAACTGAACCTAAATAAATCCAACGACATCCAACTAAATACAACTGAACCTAATAATAAATTCTATGAGCGGTATGGCTGTGTTTTTGTCGTGGGCCTCCTGTTCGCTAAGTACACTATATACGAATTCACTCAAGCCATTGAGACTTGCCAAGCGTCCAGCAAGAACCGATCGAGATGCGTATGTCTGCAAAATACAAAAAAAATACAAACAAAAAATAAAAAATAATTAAAACCAAAATAAAAATAAAAAACAATAGATCTTTTTTTACTTACCGACATTGTAGAAGCTTGGTTTTTGAGGAAATGTAGAGAGAAACTCGAATGAGTTAATGAAGTTCTAAATTAAACTGAAGGCCTTGCATTTCAAAATCATAGATTTATAGAAATCGAATCTCCACATGGATACCCGCACATACGCACACACACAGAACTTGAGCCTAGAAATTTAGCTCAACATTAAATTGTTTACAACTTTGCTACTCTTTACGTATCCACAAGAATCCCCGCCTCCGACCCCCCTCCTCTCTTCACTGACCACTCTGAGTCCAGAAATTCAAATTTTCCTAATATAAACATCCGATTACCAAAATCACATAAATTCTAAGTGCCATTTCAGCCACACTCTCGCAAACTCTTGTTAGAAGCAGAGGATCAAATTTAGATGACACAGCAAGACCTCCACAGTTCACACACACACACTTTCAGCATGCGTATCCACAAGAATCCCCGCCTCCAACCGCCTCCTCTCTTCACTGACCATGCATCTGATCGCGTAGACAAACAATGGTATTATCAACACGGTAACCGCCAAAATTTAAAAATAACGGCTAAAATTCAAAAATAACGGCTTTAAAAATAAGGAACGGCAACAATTTAAATATAACGGCTAAAAATTAGTGTGACCACAGTACGAGGTGGTGAAAATACCCCAGACAGTGTACACAGACTAGGCAGTGGACAGGAGGCAGAAAATAGCGGGTAAAATAGCGGTTTTAATTTAAAAATAACGGAAAAAATGTAAAAATAACGGCTTTAATTTAAAAATAACGTCTAAAATTAGTGTGACCAAACTTCGGCGAAATAAAAATACCAAAACAGTGTGACCAGGTTTTCAAAAATAGTGTGACCAGACCTCGCTATGGTTAAAATACCAAAACAGTGTGACCAGGTTTCGCTGTGAGTTAGATCATACATTTCCCTACTACTTCTTCCAACTAAACCTAAGTAAATCCAACTAAGTACAACTGAACCTTAATAAATTCAACTACATCCAACTACTTCCAACTAAACCTAATTAAATCCAACTAAAAGAACCTAAATAAATCCAACTACAACCAACTACTCCTAACTAAATCCAACTAAATCCAACTCCTTTCAACTAAACCTAAATAAATCCAACTACATCCAACTGCTTCCAACTAAACCTAAATAAATCCAACTACATCCAACTGGACCTAAATAATCCAACTACATCCAATTTATCCTAACTCAATCCAACAACATCAAACTAAACCTAAATTAATCCAACTACATCCAATTCAACCTAAATAAATCCAACTACATCTAACTAAATCCAACTACATTTAACTAAATCTAAATAAATCCAACTACATCCAACTGATTCTAAATAAATCCAACTACCTCCAACAAAGTCCAACCACATCCAACTACTTCTAACTAAACCTAAATAAGTCCAACTACTTCCAACTAAACCTAAATAAATCCAACTACTTCCAACTAAACCTAACTAAATCCAACTACATCCAACTAATCCTAACTAAGTCAAATTACATCCATCTAATCCTAACTAAATCCAACTACATCCAACTGAATCTAACTAAATCCAACTACATCCAACTAAACCTAAATAAATCCAACTACATCCAACTGAACCTAACTACATCCAACTGAACCTATTTAAATTCAACTACATCGAACTAAACCTAAATAAATCCAACTAAATCCAACTACATCCATCTTCATCCATCTTCAACTAAACCCAAATGAATCCAACTACATCCAGCTGAACCTAAATAAATTCAACTACATCCAACTAAATCCAACTAAACCTAAATAAATCCAACTACATCAAACTGAAACTAAATAAATCAAACTACATTCAACTTATGGGAGATGGCAGCAGGCATCTATGAATGATGGTTGAATGAGTTCGCCTTTGTCATCTCCTGTATATTATGTTTGCCTGTCCAAGTGAAAACAACTTTGTTAAACATTAACTTAAACTTTATTACAAATTTAAATTTAGCAAGTCTCCGGTCGTAGCGTGACCGAGAATCGATATTATGAAAAATTTGAAAGCGTCGGCAGAGGTCTGAGTTGCCAGAAGTGTGTGACTAGGTTGCCACAAGGTTGCCACAGTACTCCCTCCTAGACTTCATGTTGCAAACCGAACAGGGAGTCTAAGTGTTCGGCGAGGCCTGGTAGCTGGTTGATCTGCCGGCGTCCCTGTGGTGGTTCTGTCTGCGTTGTCAAGCTGACTAGATGGCTGTGCAGGTGGATCAGGAGCGCTGCTGGAAGTTGAAGGTGATTGAGCTTCTATGAAAGCGGGCTTAAGACGGTCTATGGATACTTTGGTATCCCGTCCATTTACTGATATGGTGAGATATTTAGATTGTCTCGATTTTACTTCAAATGGTCCGTCGTAGGGGGACTGAAGCGAACCGCGTACCGTGTCGTTGCGCAAAAAGACATGGCTTGCGTTTTCCAGTTGCTTGAAAACGAAAGGCTTGGAGGTGTCATGGTGAGCGGTTTGTGTTGGTCGGATTTCGGACATCATCTCTGCTAGATCCTTGGCGAATTCAGTTTGGGGTTGACATTTACTGCTGGCATGTAAAAATTCCCCAGGCAGTCGAAGTGTTGTGCCGTAAACTAGTTGTGCTGCTGTGGTTTAAGGATCTGGCTTGTATGCTGAGCGTAGTCCCTGTAGAATTATTGGCAGTTTATGTGGCCAACCGATCCGATTTTTGCAAATGATGGCTGCCTTCAAGGTCCTGTGCCAGCGTTCAATAATCCCATTAGCTTGCGGGTGATATGAAGTCGTGCGCAAATGGTCGATGCCAAGGAGTCGGGACAGCTCTGTAAATAACCTGGATTCGAACTGCCTACCTTGGTCTGTTGTGATGCGTGCTGGGACTCCAAAGCGGGAAATCCATGTGTTGATTAGTGCAGCTGCAACTGTCTCTGCCTGGATGTCTTCAATGGCGACAGCTTCTGGCCAACGGGTATAGCGATCGATGATAGTCAGGCAATATCTAAACTGGCCAGATTGAGGTAGTGGTCCAATGAGGTCCAAGTTGATGTGTTCGAATCTTTGCGTTGGTAGTTGATATTGTTGATATGGCGTATGTACGTGACGTGTGATTTTTGATCTCTGGCAAGGGATGCAGTGCTTGACAAACTCGGCTATTTCCTTGTGCATGAAGGGCCATACGAATCGTTCCTTGATCAGTTTGATTGTTGAGACGACTCCACCATGAGCTATGTTATGCAGTTTGCTGATGATGTTTCTTCTAAGGGGCTGTGGGATGAATGGTCGCACTCTGGAAGTAGAAAAATCACATAAGATTGGGTTTGTCGTATTTGGAATGTTGATTGCTTTGAGTTGTAGTGTGGTAGTGTCAGTGGCGTACGCAGAGGGGGGGTTTTGGGGGTTAAACTATATTATTCTTCCTTCAATCATGTAGCGGAAATGTTTGATGCTGAGATATATAGCCAATAGCTCTCGATCGTACGTGCTATATTTGCGTTGTGCGTCTGTGAGTTTGACGCTAAAGAATCCCATTGGCTGGAACTCGTGGTTGATGATTTGATGCAGTACAGCACCGACTGCTGTGTCACTTGCGTCTGTGCTGAGCGATAGGTGGGCTGTTGGAGCTGGATGAACTAGCTGTGTAGCTTTTGCCAGCGAAAGCTTGCATTCATCAAAGTGCTTAATTGTATCCTCTGTCCAGCTAATCGGAGTGGTGTCGTTCTTCTTGTTACCCGGAATCAGCTGAACCAGCGGTGCTTGATGTTCAATGGCCTTTGGTAAAAATCGTCTGTAGAAGTTGATCATTGCCAAGAATCGTCGAAGTTCTTTTGCAATTTTAGGCCGTGGAAAGCTCGCGATTGCTGTAATTTTTTCTGGCAAAGGCTTGATGCCGTTGCCGTCCACATGATGACCAAGAAATTCTATGGATTTCTGACCGAGATGACATTTGCTTGGATTTATAGTGAGATGATATTGGCGAAGTCGTTCGAATACTAGACGAAGATGGTTTTTGTGCTGGTCCATGTCGTCTGAAGCGATGGCAATGTCATCAACATAAGTGAAAAGGAAATCCAAGTCTCTAAATGCAGAATGCATGTAACGTTGAAACGTCTGTGCAGCGTTGCACAAACCAAACGTCATATGAGTGAATTCGAATAAACCAAAGGGTGTGGTTATCGCTGTTTTGGGAACATCATGGTTCGATAGGAATCTGGTGATATGCACGGTTGAGATCAATTTTTGAAAAAATTTGTTTGCCAAAGAAAATATGTGTGCAATCTTGTATGTGTGGTAGAGGGTACCGATCTGGAATTGTTTGTGCATTAAGAGCGCGGTAGTCGCCACATGGCCGCCATTCACCTGTGGGTTTGCGCACCATGTGCAAAGGTGATGCATAGGGACTTTTGGACGGACGACAGACACCAATATTGATTAAGAATTCGAATTCACTCTTAGCTGCTTTTAATTTATCAGGAGTGAGTCGTCTTGGCCTTGCGAATGGTGGAGCGCCTTTTGTATCTATGCAGTGGGTAACATCAGCTGTGGTTGGTTTGGGTGATGATGGGTTCAGCTGTGTGATGTCTTTAAATTCCTCGAGCAGCCTGGCAAATTCACATGATGTGTTGAATGTTTTGATTTGAGCTGGCGATTGTACGCTGCTGATTCCGTGGCGTGACACTAGTGTTTCAGCGTCGATTAGCTTGGCATCCTTGATGTTGACCAGTAAGTTGTAGTGTTGCAAGAAGTCGGATCCAATGATCGGGATCCTGGTATCAGCTATTATGAAATTCCACGTGTATGGACGGCGTAGACCAAGATCAAGAGTGAGACGAGTTGTACCATAAGTCTTAATTGCAGTGCCGTTGGCTGCAAAAAGTGTGTAGTCGTTGTTGGCTGTGATACGTCGATTGATTGCAACAGAGGGTATGACGGAAACGTCTGCGCCAGTGTCGACCAGGAATTTGTTTCCTGATTTGGTATCTGGAACGAAAATTCGATTGGATGTCGATATTCTGAATACATTTACCCTTAGTTTAGAATGGTGTTGTAAGGCATCTACAAGTTGACCGCCGAAGTTGCCTTTTTGATCTCCGACGGTGGCATTTAGTTTTTTGAACTGGCGTTGCTGAGTTGATTGAAAGAGCAAGGGGCATTACAGCGTTGTGCCTCACTCCCATAGGTGTTGTGATACCAGCAGTGTGTAGTTGCCGTGTTGTTCGCAAACGGAGTGTTGCTACGGTTGTTGTTGCCTTGTGAACGATTACGACTGCGTGAACGTTGATTGTTGTTGTTGAGTAGCTGACCGAGCTGGTTGTTAATCTGCTGGAACACCTTGTCGTTGCTGTCGAGGCGTTTCTCAAGTCGGGCAATGCGTTCATCATTTGATCCTCCTCCACTGTTGTGTGATACAGCGGAAATATTATCACCTGGTGAATAGTTGAGTGAATCCATCACAGCGTCTGCGGCAGTTGCTAGTTGTGAGAGTGTTGTGTTGGGTGAACTCTCAAGCATGCCTACAATGACGGCCCGTGCTGCAGGTGGAAGGCGTTTGATCCAATAACGTCGTACAACAGATTCGTCACTAGTGGCATTTGTTTGTTGCATCTGGCTGAGTAGGTGACTTGGCCGTCCTTCACCGAGTTGAATGCCAGTCGCAAGTTTGTCAAGGCGTGCCATTGAAGATTCTGCAAATTTAGCCAGAATCGTCTGCTTGAGCACGGTATACGGATTCGTTGGTGGTGGCTTGCGAACCAGATCGTACACTTGGTCTAAATACTTGGGATCGGCGTATGCTATAACTGCTGCGTACTTTTCGTTTTCCTTCCGCGCGCCGATCCCTTGAAGCAGAAACCAGTTTTCCAATTTGGTGAAAAACATATCTATGTTTGTGATTGATTGCAGTTGTGGAAACGGCATTTTGCCAAAAACCGAATTTATATTGCTTGCATTTTCGCTATTATTTTCACTTGGCTCATTTGCTTGAACGGTAACGTTTCCCTCATCTTCGGACATTTTGATTTTTATACCGTTACCAGGTAAAAAGGGTATACAAAGCGTAAAGTATGTAACAGGCAGAAGGAATCATTTCGACCATAAATATATTTTCTGATCAGCATAACACGAGTCGATTAGCCTGTCCGTGCCGTCCGCCGTCCGCCGCGTCCGTCCGTCGTCTGTATGAACACTAGATCTCAGAGATGGTAAGAGATAGAGGTTTGACAGTAGGGACAAATGTTATCCACGCAGACAAGTTGTTTCAAATTTTGCCACGCCCCTCCCGCCCCCGCAATTTGGAAAAGTTATCTCCACAGTTTTAAAGACAGAGGAGTACCTTCAAAGAAGTAGTAATTAGCAAAATAATCGATTTGCCGAAGAAAGATAAAGATCGATGAACGGTTCAAGTTTAAGTGAAAAGCCCTCCCCGCACCACCCTAAAAATGTTGCATACTTTTCGGATGGTCACAAGTACGCGGAACACTGTAAACATGTTTTTTATGAGTAACGGTATATCGAAGTCGGTTAGAGCCGACTTTAACTACGCTTCGTTTCTTACTGTATTCGTGTGAAACGGAGTATTAACCGTTGCAGGCAATAGCGTGTTTGTGGCTATGTGTGTGTGTG
Organism: Lordiphosa stackelbergi; assembly: GCA_018904235.1. Taxonomy (NCBI): domain Eukaryota; kingdom Metazoa; phylum Arthropoda; class Insecta; order Diptera; family Drosophilidae; genus Lordiphosa; species Lordiphosa stackelbergi. The sequence continues at coordinate 15,138 of JAEIFU010003297.1, read as the reverse complement.
TATGTACACCGGAACGCTAGCTTTAGAATTTTCGAGATGTCGACGATCACCAATGTTAGGTTATGCTCGAAAATTATGTGTGTCTACCAAAGCGCTAGTTGGCGAGTCATTGACTTGTGGAGTGTCACCGAATTTGTGTATCGGCGTATGTCCACAGGAGCGCTAGGTTGCGAGTGTTCGAATTGTCGGAGGTCACCAATTATGGGAGATGGCAGCAGGCATCTATGAATGATGGTTGAATGAGTTCGCCTTTGTCATCTCCTGTATATTATGTTTGCCTGTCCAAGTGAAAACAACTTTGTTAAACATTAACTTAAACCCAAATGTTTGGTTGTGCGGGCTCAAGGTCATCCGTCCCATCCAAGGAATGAAGAGACGATAGTTTTTTGATTTTTGTTTTCCCAATATATTTCGGGCCCACATCGGGGTCCGTCTTCAGGGGGCTAACAAACAACATTAAAGAGATAAAATTAACAAGATTTTCCCAAGAAACAATTTTTGAACAACATTGAAACCTATACATACATATTTACGGGACAAGTACGAGTGCTCGCCACGGAGTCTGATATTCAACTAATTTCGTCTAATGTTTGTGTCAAGTAGGTGTCTGTATATGTGTGCACAGTTCTCTGTGTCACTTTTAAAATTCAGCCTAATCTCTGATGGTACATTAATGATATTCAGCATCTCCAGAGTAAAGCGTTTGTTGTAGTGGCTCTCTTGTTGTAAAATGCTTGTGGCATCAAAATCTGGAGAGTGGCCGCTCTCAGTGCAATGGGCCGCAAGCGCTGTTTTTGGTGTGTTAATGATGCTGCGTTTTTTAATGTCTGACTTGTGTCCAGATAGTCTTGTCTTAAGTTTGGATTTTGTCGTTCCAACATATATTTTCTTACATATATTGGTCCCGTCTCCAGCGCATGGTATTTTATATATTAAGTTATGTTTGTCCGTGGTGTGAGTTGGCTTGTGAGCAATTGTTATTTGTTCCCTGTCATATAAGTCCGCTTTGGCCAGTCTTTCCGAGTAATGTGGTATGTAAGTGACTGACTTGTATGTTCTGGTCTGTTCCGTATGTGTTTTTATGGTTTCCTTTCCAATGTCTTTGATGATCGTCTTGATAATGCTCTGAGGGAAATCATTCTTTGACAGCAGTTTTTTGATTATCCCTACATTGTCTTTGTGAAAAATTGGATCACTTGTGTCAATTATGCGCTTTGCAAGATTTTTCGCTGTGTTGTATATCATATTTTTGGGATGTTTTGAAAAGTAATTTATTATCCGTCCTGAAGCTGTGGGTTTTTGATACCAGTTTACCTTTAAAGTGTTGTTTATCCTGTGCACTGCAGAGTCAAGAAAGGGTAATTTGTTGTCTTCTTCTACTTCAAAGGTAAATTGTATGTCCTTATGGTATGAGTTGAGCGTCTGTAAAGTTATATTTATGTCATCTTCCTTAATTATCGCAAATAGGTCGTCTACATATTTGGTTAAGAGTCTGGTGGTCTTGACCTGTTTAAGGACTTCAAGCTTCAGGACGGATAATAAATTACTTTTCAAAACATCCCAAAAATATGATATACAACACAGCGAAAAATCTTGCAAAGCGCATAATTGACACAAGTGATCCAATTTTTCACAAAGACAATGTAGGGATAATCAAAAAACTGCTGTCAAAGAATGATTTCCCTCAGAGCATTATCAAGACGATCATCAAAGACATTGGAAAGGAAACCATAAAAACACATACGGAACAGACCAGAACATACAAGTCAGTCACTTACATACCACATTACTCGGAAAGACTGGCCAAAGCGGACTTATATGACAAGGAACAAATAACAATTGCTCACAAGCCAACTCACACCACGGCTGCATTGTTCAGCAACATGAAGAGCAAAATATCTACGTTGGACAAACATAACTTAATATATAAAATACCATGCGCTGGAGACGGGACCAATATATGTAAGAAAATATATGTTGGAACGACAAAATCCAAACTTAAGACAAGACTATCTGGACACAAGTCAGACATTAAAAAACGCAGCATCATTAACACACCAAAAACAGCGCTTGCGGCCCATTGCACTGAGAGCGGCCACTCTCCAGATTTTGATGCCACAAGCATTTTACAACAAGAGAGCCACTACAACAAACGCTTTACTCTGGAGATGCTGAATATCATTAATGTACCATCAGAGATTAGGCTGAATTTTAAAAGTGACACAGAGAACTGTGCACACATATACAGACACCTACTTGACACAAACATTAGACGAAATTAGTTGAATATCAGACTCCGTAGGTTTCAATGTTGTTCAAAAATTGTTTCTTGGGAAAATCTTGTTAATTTTATCTGTTTAATGTTGTTTGTTAGCCCCTGAAGACGGACCCCGATGTGGGCCCGAAATATATTGGGAAAACAAAAATCAAAAAACTATCGTCTTTTCATTCCTTGGATGGGACGGATGACCTTGAGCCCGCACAACCAAACATTTGGACATAAGAAGATCAGGTCGCTAAAACCAACACATTTCATTAACTTAAACTTTATTACAAATATGAAAAGGCGCGCGAGCTGCGCGTGATAGCTTTAGCAAGTCTCCGGTCGTAGCGTGACCGAGTATCGATATTATGAAAAAGTTGAAAGCGTCGGCAGAGGTCTGAGTTGCCAGAAGTGTGTGACTAGGTTGCCACAAGGTTGCCACAAACTTAATCCAACTTAACCTAAATTATTCCAACTACATCCAACTAAACCTAAAGAGTCCCAACTAAATCCAATAAATCCAACTACTAAAGAATTGCACTCCAACGAAGAAAACCAGATAACGATTATCAAAATCTATGAACAAACACAGGAACTGTGTGCAATTTAGTGCACAAAATGTCGTATTTTGGTGATTATTCAAAAATAAATTTCCGTTTGCTTCGACTTTTGTTCGGTTCTTGATTATAATTTTTGTTCTGGCTTTTCGCTAACTTCATAAAGTGACCAAAAGACGAAGAAAAATACAAGTTTATATTTTGTGAACACACAATATACCCAAATTTGTATGTTATTTCCTCTACTCAATTTGATCCATATACGGTACGTGTGACAGGATTTTCCTCACCAATACCTTATCGTCTTCGTAAAAGAGCGATTCTTAAGTAGAAAAAATAAAAATAATTTTTTTTTGGATTTTTTTATATTTTTTCTAAGCGTTTAAAATTTAATATTCTTGCATTTTTGAGTAAAAAATTGAATTTTTTGAAATGTTTTGGTGTATTGTATCCAAACTACTAAGCCGATTTAAAAACAATGTTGTACGCAATTACTGGCAGTTTAATTGCCTTTCGATTCATATCTTGCTTGACTCTATCTGACAATTATGAAGTCAGATATGGCTTAAAATGTAAGTGCACCTACCGAAAAAACGAAAAAAATCATATTTCAAAAACGGAGCAATGAAAAAATTTTTGAAATTGATTTTTGAGGTCACCATTCCAAACTACACTACAAAAATATTTCAGTTGAAATGAGTCATTTATTTTTTTTATTTTTGTAAACTAGTGTAAAATTTTTGAACTTGACTTAAATTCTTGGATAGCTTTAGAATGTTAATACTTCTCCACAAAATAATAAACACAAAGGAACCAGCGTATTTATATGACATTCTAAGTTTTACATGCTCAACCAGAACTAATAACATTGTTTGCACTCTCAAGCTCCGAAAAACATTTTTATGTGCGCGCCGTTCGTAAATGGAATCAATTACCCCACAGTCTCAAGAATATCAGAAGCACAACGCAATTTCGTGAAAGACTAAATGCACACCTAAAAGCAAACTAAATTTGACATTTGAATTTTGTGATAGAAGACGAAATGATAGAAACATAGAACGAAAATGAAAAATATAATTATATAAATTAGTAAAATATTCGCATTAGTTATTAAGAAATAATACATGTATCAATGATTTTAGTATATAATTTTAATATGTTTAGATATAAGTTTACTAGAAACAGTTTTAAAGACATTGCCAGTTGTGACTAACGCAATAACAATAAGTATTATACTTGTAGCGTTAGGATGTTTTGATAAATAAATACAAATACAAATCCAACTCCTTCCAACTACATCCAACTGAACCTAAATAAATCCAACGACATCCAACTAAATACAACTGAACCTAATAATAAATTCTATGAGCGGTATGGCTGTGTTTTTGTCGTGGGCCTCCTGTTCGCTAAGTACACTATATACGAATTCACTCAAGCCATTGAGACTTGCCAAGCGTCCAGCAAGAACCGATCGAGATGCGTATGTCTGCAAAAAACAAAAAAATACAAACAAAAAATAAAAAATAATTAAAACCAAAATAAAAATAAAAAACAATAGATCTTTTTTTACTTACCGACATTGTAGAAGCTTGGTTTTTGAGGAAATGTAGAGAGAAACTCGAATGAGTTAATGAAATTCTAAATTAAACTGAAGGCCTTGCATTTCAAAATCATAGATTTATAGAAATCGAATCTCCACATGGATACCCGCACATACGCACACACACAGAACTTGAGCCTAGAAATTTAGTTCAACATCAAATTGTTTACAACTTTGCTACTCTTTACGTATCCACAAGAATCCCCGCCTCCGACCCCCCTCCTTTCTTCACTGACCACTCTGAGTCCAGAAATTCAAATTTTCCTAATATAAACATCCGATTACCAAAATCACATAAATTCTAAGTGCCATTTCAGCCACACTCTCGCAAACTCTTGTTAGAAGCAGAGGATCAAATTTAGATGACACAGCAAGACCTCCACAGTTCACACACACACACACTTTCAGCATGCGTATCCACAAGAATCCCCGCCTCCAACCGCCTCCTCTCTTCACTGACCATGCATGTGATCGCGTAGACAAAAAATGGTATTATCAACACGGTAACCGCCAAAATTTAAAAATAACGGCTAAAATTCAAAAATAACGGCTACAATTTAAAAATAAGGAACGGCAACAATTTAAATATAACGGCTAAAAATTAGTGTGACCACAGTACGAGGTGGTGAAAATACCCCAGACAGTGTACACAGACTAGGCAGTGGACAGGAGGCAGAAAATAGCGGGTAAAATAGCGGTTTTAATTTAAAAATAACGGAAAAAATGTAAAAATAACGGCTTAAATTTAAAAATAACGGCTAAAATTAGTGTGACCAAACTTCGGCGAAATAAAAATACCAAAACAGTGTGACCAGGTTTTCAAAAATAGTGTGACCAGACCTCGCTATGATAAAAATACCAAAACAGTGTGACCAGGTTTCGCTGTGAGTTAGATCATACATTTCCCTACTACTTCTTCCAACTAAACCTAAGTAAATCCAAATACGTACAACTGAACCTTAATAAATCCAACTACATCCAACTACTTCCAACTAAACCTAATTAAATCCAACTACATCCAACTGAACCTAAATAAATCCAACTACAACCAACTACTCCTAACTAAATCCAACTAAATCCAACTCCTTTCAACTAAACCTAAATAAATCCAACTACATCCAACTGCTTCCAACTAAACCTAAATAAATCCAACTACATCCAACTGGACCTAAATAATCCAACTACATCCAATTTATCCTAACTAAATCCAACAACATCAAACTAAACCTAAATTAATCCAACTACATCCAATTGAACCTAAATAAATCCAACTACATCTAACTAAATCCAACTACATTCAACTAAATCTAAATAAATCCAACTACATCCAACTGATTCTAAATAAATCCAACTACCTCCAACAAAGTCCAACCACATCCAACTACTTCTAACTAAACCTAAATAAGTCCAACTACTTCCAACTACTTCCAACTAAACCTAAATAAATCCAACTACTTCCAACTAAACCTAACTAAATCCAACTACATCCAACTAATCCTAACTAAGTCAAATTACATCCATCTAATCCTAACTAAATCCAACTACATCCAACTGAATCTAACTAAATCCAACTACATCCAACTAAACCTAAATAAATCCAACTACATCCAACTGAACCTAACTACATCCAACTGAACCTATTTAAATTCAACTACATCGAACTAAACCTAAATAAATCCAACTAAATCCAACTACATCCATCTTCATCCATCTTTAACTAAACCCAAATGAATCCAACTACATCCAACTGAACCTAAATAAATTCAACTACATCCAACTAAATCCAACTAAACCTAAATAAATCCAACTACATCAAACTGAAACTAAATAAATCAAACTACATTCAACTTATGGGAGATGGCAGCAGGCATCTATGAATGATGATTGAATGAGTTCGCCTTTGTCATCTCCTGTATATTATGTTTGCCTGTCCAAGTGAAAACAACTTTGTTAAACATTAACTTAAACTTTATTACAAATAGGAAAAGGGCGCGAGCTGCGCGTGATAGCTTTAGCAAGTCTCCGGTCGTAGAGTGACCGAGTATCGATATTATGAAAAAGTTGAAAGCGTCGGCAGAGGTCTGAGTTGCCAGAAGTGTGTGACTAGGTTGCCACAAGGTTGCCACAGTACTCCCCCCTAGACTTCATGTTGCAAACCGAACAGGGAGTCTAAGTGTTCGGCGAGGCCTGGTAGCTGGTTGATCTGCCGGCGTCCCTGTGGTGGTTCTGTCTGCGTTGTCAAGCTGACTAGATGGCTGTGCAGGTGGATCAGGAGCGCTGCTGGAAGTTGAAGGTGATTGAGCTTCTATGAAAGCGGGCTTAAGACGGTCTATGGATACTTTGGTATCCCGACCATTTACTGATATGGTGAGATATTTAGATTGTCTCGATTTTACTTCAAATGGTCCGTCGTAGGGGGACTGAAGCGAACCGCGTACCGTGTCGTTGCGCAAAAAGACATGGCTTGCGTTTTCCAGTTGCTTGAAAACGAAAGGCTTGGAGGTGTCATGGTGAGCGGTTTGTGTTGGTCGGATTTCGGACATCATCTCTGCTAGATCCTTGGCGAATTCAGTTTGGGGTTGACATTTACTGCTGGCATGTAAAAATTCCCCAGGCAGTCGAAGTGTTGTGCCGTAAACTAGTTGTGCTGCTGTGGTTTGAAGATCTGGCTTGTATGCTGAGCGTAGTCCCAGTAGAATTATTGGCAGTTTATGTGGCCAACCGATCCGATTTTTGCACATGATGGCTGCCTTCAAGGTCCTGTGCCAGCGTTCAATAATCCCATTAGCTTGCGGGTGATATGAAGTCGTGCGCAAATGGTCGATGCCAAGGAGTCGGGACAGCTCTGTAAATAACCTGGATTCGAACTGCCTACCTTGGTCTGTTGTGATGCGTGCTGGGACTCCAAAGCGGGAAATCCATGTGTTGATTAGTGCGGCTGCAACTGTCTCTGCCTGGATGTCTTCAATGGCGACAGCTTCTGGCCAACGGGTATAGCGATCGATGATAGTCAGGCAATATCTAAACTGGCCAGATTGAGGTAGTGGTCCAATGAGGTCCAAGTTGATGTGTTCGAATCTTTGCGTTGGTAGTTGATATTGTTGATATGGCGTATGTACGTGACGTGTGATTTTTGATCTCTGGCAAGGGATGCAGTGCTTGACAAACTCGGCTATTTCCTTGTGCATGAAGGGCCATACGAATCGTTCCTTGATCAGTTTGATTGTTGAGACGACTCCACCATGAGCAATGTTATGCAGTTTGCTGATGATTTTTCTTCTAAGGGGCTGTGGGATGAATGGTCGCACTCTGGAAGTAGAAAAATCACATAAGATTGGGTTTGTCGTATTTGGAATGTTGATTGCTTTGAGTTGTAGTGTGGTAGTGTCATCGCAGAGCAATTGCTTTAGCTCAGGACAACTCAGTTGGGCAGTTGCGATTTGATTGTAGTCGATGATGTTAGCTTCCACGGCTGCTATACGAGACAGTGTATCGGCTGTAGTGTTTTCGATGCCGGCTACATGTACTATTGATGTCGTGAATTGACCAATGAAGTCCAATTGTCGAAGTTGGCGTGGAGAAGCTTTTTCGGGTTTCTGGGCGAAAGCGAATACCAATGGTTTGTGGTCTGTGCGGACATCAAATATTCTTCCTTCAAGCATGTAGCGGAAATGTTTGATGCTGAGATATATAGCCAATAGCTCTCGATCGTACGTGCTATATTTGCGTTGTGCGTCTGTGAGTTTGACGCTAAAGAATCCCATTGGCTGGAACTCGTGGTTGATGATTTGATGTAGTACAGCACCGACTGCTGTGTCACTTGCGTCTGTGCTGAGCGATAGGTGGGCTGTTGGAGCTGGATGAACTAGCTGTGTTGCTTTTGCCAGCGAAAGCTTGCATTCATCAAAGTGCTTAATTGTATCCTCTGTCCAGCTAATCGGAGTGGTGTCGTTCTTCTTGTTACCCGGAATCAGCTGAACCAGCGGTGCTTGATGTTCAATGGCCTTTGGTAAAAATCGTCTGTAGAAGTTGATCATTGCCAAGAATCGTCGAAGTTCTTTTGCAATTTTAGGCCGTGGAAAGTTCGCGATTGCTGTAATTTTTTCTGGCAAAGGCTTGATGCCGTTGCAATCCACATGATGACCAAGAAATTCTATGGATTTCTGACCGAGATGACATTTGCTTGGATTTATAGTGAGATGATATTGGCGAAGTCGTTCGAATACTAGACGGAGATGGTTTTTGTGCTGGTCCATGTCGTCTGAAGCGATGGCAATGTCATCAACATAAGTGAAAACGAAATCCAAGTCTCTAAATGCAGAATGCATGTAACGTTGAAACGTCTGTGCAGCGTTGCACAAACCAAACGTCATATGTGTGAATTCGAATAAACCAAAGGGTGTGGTTATCGCTGTTTTGGGAACATCACGTGGTTCGATAGGAATCTGGTGATATGCACGGTTGAGATCAATTTTTGAAAAAATTTGTTTGCCAAAGAAAATATGTGTGCAATCTTGTATGTGTGGTAGAGGGTACCGATCTGGAATTGTTTGTGCATTAAGAGCGCGGTAGTCGCCACATGGCCGCCATTCACCTGTGGGTTTGCGCACCATGTGCAAAGGTGATGCATAGGAACTTTTGGACGGACGACAGACACCAATATTGATTAAGAATTCGAATTCACTCTTAGCTGCTTTTAATTTATCAGGAGTGAGTCGTCTTGGCCTTGCGAATGGTGGTGCGCCTTTTGTATCTATGCAGTGGGTAACATCAGCTGTGGTTGGTTTGGGTGATGATGGGTTCAGCTGTGTGATGTCTTTAAATTCCTCGAGCAGCCTGGCAAATTCACATGATGTGTTGAATGTTTTGATTTGAGCTGGCGATTGTACGCTGCTGATACCGTGGCGTGACACTAGTGTTTCAGCGTCGATTAGCTTGGCATCCTTGATGTTGACCAGTAAGTTGTAGTGTTGCAAGAAGTCGGATCCAATGATCGGGATCCTGGTATCAGCTATTATGAAATTCCACGTGTATGGACGGCGTAGACCAAGATCAAGAGTGAGACGAGTTGTACCATAAGTCTTAATTGCAGTGCCGTTGGCTGCAAAAAGTGTGTAGTCGTTGTTGGCTGTGATACGTCGATTGATTGCAACAGAGGGTATGACGGAAACGTCTGCGCCAGTGTCGACCAGGAATTTGTTTCCTGATTTGGTATCTGGAACGAAAAGTCGATTGGATGTCGATATTCTGAATACATTTACCCTTAGTTTAGAATGGTGTTGTAAGGCATCTACAAGTTGACCGCCGAAGTTGCCTTTTTGATCTCCGACGGTGGCATTTAGTTTTTTGAACTGGCGTTGCTGAGTTGGTTGAAAGAGCAAGGGGCATTACAGCGTTGTGCCTCACTCCCATAGGTGTTGTGATACCAGCAGTGTGTAGTTGCCGTGTTGTTCGCAAACGGAGTGTTGCTACGGTTGTTGTTGCCTTGTGAACGATTACGACTGCGTGAACGTTGATTGTTGTTGTTGAGTAGCTGACCGAGCTGGTTGCTAATCTGCTGGAACACCTTGTCGTTGCTGTCGAGGCGTTTCTCAAGTCGGGCAATGCGTTCATCATTTGATCCTCCTCCACTGTTGTGTGATACAGCGGAAATATTATCACCTGGTGAATAGTTGAGTGAATCCATCACAGCGTCTGCGGCAGTTGCTAGTTGTGAGAGTGTTGTGTTGGGTGAACTCTCAAGCATGCCTACAATGACGGCCCGTGCTGCAGGTGGGAGGCGTTTGATCCAATAACGTCGTACAACAGATTCGTCACTAGTGGCATTTGTTTGTTGCATCTGGCTGAGTAGGTGACTTGGCCGTCCCTCACCGAGTTGAATGCCAGTCGCAAGTTTGTCAAGGCGTGCCATTGAAGATTCTGCAAATTTAGCCAGAATCGTCTGCTTGAGCACGGTATACGGATTCGTTGGTGGTGGCTTGCGAACCAGATCGTACACTTGGTCTAAATACTTGGGATCGGCGTATGCTATAACAGCTGCGTACTTTTCGTTTTCCTTCCGCGCGCCGATCCCTTGAAGCAGAAACCAGTTTTCCAATTTGGTGAAAAACATTTCTATGTTTGTGATTGATTGCAGTTGTGGAAACGGCATTTTGCCAAAAACCGAATTTACATTGCTTGCATTTTCGCTATTATTATTTTCACTTGGCTCATTTGATTGAACGGTAACGTTTCCCTCATCTTCGGACATTTTGATTTTTATACCCGTTACTCGTAGAGTAAAAAGGGTATACTAAAGTCGTGCAAATGTATGTAACAGGCAGAAGGAATCATTTCCGACTACATAAAGTATATATATTCTTGATCAGCATCAACAGCCGAGTCGATTTAGCCTTGTCCGTCTGTCCGTCCGTCCGCCGTCCGTCCGTCCGTCCGTCTGTCTGTATGAACACCTAGATCTCAGAGATGGTAAGAGATAGCGGTTTGACATGTATGGGGCAAATGCTTCTTTTATCTGCACGCAGATCAAGTTTGTTTCAAATTTTGGCCACGCCCCCTCCCGCCCCCGCAATTTGGAAAAAAGTTATATCTCCTACAGTTTTAAAGATAGAGTTTTCTTACCTTCTAGAGATAGTTAGTAGTTAGCAAAATAAATCGATTTGCCGAAAGAATGACAAAGATCGGATGAACGGTTCTCAAGATATAAGCAAAAAAGTGAACCAAGCCCTCCCCGCTACCACCCTAAAAAAATTTTGCATACTTTTTGGATGGTCACACTAAGGAACGAGGGAACACTGTTAAACATGTTTTTTCATGAGTAACGGGTATATCGAAGTCGGTTAGAGCCGACTTTAACTTACGCTCTCGTTTCTTACTGTATTCGTGTGAAACGGAGTATTAACCGTTGCAGGCAAGAGCGTGTTTGTGGCTATGTGTGTGTGTGTATGTACACCGGAACGCTAGCTTTAGAATTTTCGAGATGTCGACGATCACCAATGCACAATGGTCCCAAAGTCGATTTTTTTGGAATAAAGTCTATTTATAAAGATTTCTGCACGAAATTTGGCTTATACTCATATATCGGGCCCCCAAGACGACTTACAAATATTCGTTCACCTTAGACCATTATTTTATATAGCTGCCATATAAACGATCTGGCCGATTTTCACTAACTTTGTTGTTTTTCAAACTATTGAGCTGTAATTCAGTTTATACACGTATTTTAGGCTCTCGAGGTGTCCTAACCAATTTTGTTCAAAGTAGACTATTTTTTTATAAATGGCTGCCATATTACCGATCGGGCCGACTAGCATGAATCTAGCTGATTTTGATGATGTAATAAATGCAATATTTACAGAAGCTAATCTTTTCAAGGCTGCAAACCGGTCCTGAACCGAACCCCTAAGAACCGGTTCGGTTCGGGTTTTTTGGGTCCGACGAACCGGACCATGAACCGAACCCCTAATATTTTTGACTCCTCGAACCTGAACCCGGACCGGACCGCTTTTTCAAAAAACTAGGTTCGGTTCAACATATTATGTAGTTCTTCCAACGACACTTACAGGGAAATATAATGCGACATTTCTCTAGGTCAGATTTCTACTATCAACGTCAATAATGAAGCGAATATGGATCGAGCAGAAGAACTTTTGAATGACAACTGCAGAACCGAACAGGAATGGAACTGATGCTAATGTGCATCAAACGCATTTCTTGATTTGGACTATGACCAAGTAACCTCATTACATTTACATTAGTAAATAACGTAACAAGTAACAAGTAAGACCGATGAATTCGAGTAGCCCGACTTCAATATACCCTGTACAAATGACAACGAGAGCGTAAGTTAAAGTCGGCTCTAACCGACTTCGATAAACCCGTTACTCATGAAAAAACATGTTTAACAGTGCTCCTGCTTTCCTTAGGGTGACCATCCGAAAAGTATGCAACATTTTTTAGGGTGGGTGGGATGGTAGCAAGGGGGCTTGGTTCGCATTTTTGCTCATAACTTCTGAACCGTTCACCCGATTTTTATCATTTCTTCGGCAAATCGATTTATTTTGCTAACTACTAACTATCTCTCGAAAGTACGAATCATCTATCTTCAAAACTGTGGGAGATATAACGTTTTTTCCAAATTGCGGGGGCGGGAGGGGGCGTGGCCAAAATCTGAAACAAACTTGATCAGCGTACAGATAAAAGAAGCATTTGTCCCATACATGTCAAACCTCTATCTTTTACCATCTCTGAGATCGACGCGTTCATACAGACAGACGGACGGACAGACGGACGGACAGACGGACAGACGGACAGACAGACAGACGGACAGACGGACATGGCTAAATCGACTCGGCTGTTGATGCTGATCAAGAATATATATACTTTATAGCGTCGGAAATGGTTCCTTCTCCCTGTTACATACATTTGTACAACTTCATAATCCCCTTTTACCCATTTTCAATGGATACAGGGTATAAAAATGTAACAAACATTACATTTAGTAAATAACGAATTTTTTTAGAGAATTTTAGTATGACATACTGTATACTGTAGTATGATATACTACTCTATAAAGATTTATGTATTCAGATTTCTTTAAAGAAGCTCCACCTAAAATCGTTTGAATTAAAAACTTCATTAAAAAAAAAGATTCAAAATTACTACTACTGTACTAAGTGATTTTAATTCCTCTGGCTTTTCTTTTCGATAAACATTCCTTTATTATAAGCTCAGTGCCCATATTGGCTAAAGTGCTCTTAGCCCCGAGTTTTTCAACTTTGTTAACTTCTTCTGAAGCTCCAAAAATCATTTCTTAACGAGATTCTTAATTCACTTTTAAATAAATCAACTTTTGATTGCAAAGAAGAGAAATTTATAAAAACCAAAGAAAGCAATGAACAAATATCAAATATAAAATCTGTAAATGATGTTATAGATTCCTTCGACAATTGTCCAAGAGAACACACATCGACAAATGTTTTAAAATTTTGGTAAGGTCAACAAACGAGGACTTAATGAAATTGACTTAACTATAATTGCTGTTCAAGCAACTCAGGTATCAGGTTGAACGGGCCTTTACAAAACTTAAGTCTGATTTTTCTGATCTAAGAGGTAGTGAAGGAAGGTAAACACCTCCTATATGATATAATTCTAATTAACATAAACTTAACAGTGATCAAAAGTTGTAAAAGTTTATTGAATTTGATAACTAAAGTAGCATTATTAAGGTATATAATTTTTTTTGAACAAATTAGTATTTATAAATGGAAACTATTCTGTTCACGTTTTTGTTCAAGTGAACCGAGGTTCGAACCAAAACCTTGGGTTCAGAAGTTCCAAGAACCGGTCCGCGAACCGAACCTTAAGTTTTACAACGGGTTCGAACCCCCGGACCGAACCTTCTGCAAAATTTTAGGGGTTTGCAGCCTTGAATCTTTTAACACAACTTTAATTAGGTATATATTTTTAATCATTAAATTCAGAATCTAAAGGTAAACAGTATTTATTCTCAATATCGGATCTATCCGAAGCGGTATCTACAGTATTATCTTCATCACAAAGAGGGTCCATACTACAACTTAATGTAAAAGAGGGGAAGTCGGAAGAGGTTTTTTTTATAATATTTTGTGCCTTTCTTTTATTTAAACATAAACTAGAGATCAGTGGATCGCGAGAGTCCATAGCTCAATAAAAACGTCGTGCATATTATTCTGACAACTGCTTTTTCGTGCATGCGTTCTTCAATCAATTCTTAATGCTCAAACTCGAAGTGGTCTGAAAAAATCGTGATTTCGCGGGTTTGTGAAAACTCGTGATAAAACTAATTAGACTATCGTAAAGAGGACACTTTAATGAACAATATTGCATTAACAGTTACGACAATCCACGACAATCCACCAAACTTTTACTCCACGAAACAGAATTATTTAGAGGTTAAGCTCGCCTAAAACAACACACAACAAAAACACATAAAAGAGAGGACAAAGCACATATATAGAACAAACTGAATCGAAATTGCATTAAACATACCTTGGACATTATTTTCCATAGTTTACTTCAACTCTTTTAATCAATTTTCGTTTATTTTGAAGGCAATAAACTTAGACAAAATTTTTCCACAACAAAAGCCACGTGCGAAGTTAAATGAATGGCTGACTTTCAGGGCTTCGCAAAACTTTAAGGGCTGCATTTCATAATAAAATTTTTCAATACTATGACCGCTGGGACATACTCTTTAAAAATAAATCAATATTTCCACAAATCGCAACTTTTTTTTTTGACTTTATGCCAAAAAAATCGACTTTGGGACCATTGTGCAATGTTAGGTTATGCTCGAAAATTATGTGTGTGTGTGTCTACCAAAGCGCTAGTTGGCGAGTCATTGACTTGTGGAGTGTCACCGAATTTGTGTATCGGCGTATGTCCACAGGAGCGCTAGGTTGCGAGTGTTCGAATTGTCGGAGGTCACCAATTATGGGAGATGGCAGCAGGCATCTATGAATGATGGTTGAATGAGTTCGCCTTTGTCATCTCCTGTATATTATGTTTGCCTGTCCAAGTGAAAACAACTTTGTTAAACATTAACTTAAACTTTATTACAAATATGAAAAGGCGCGCGAGCTGCGCGTGATAGCTTTAGCAAGTCTCCGGTCGTAGCGTGACCGAGTATCGATATTATGAAAAAGTTGAAAGCGTCGGCAGAGGTCTGAGTTGCCAGA
>JAEIFU010003296.1:0-30524 GCA_018904235.1 Lordiphosa stackelbergi | reverse complement strand
TAATTTGCGTGGGAGCCAATGTTTAAAACAAAAGAGACAGCAAAGCTAACCCCTCGTCTGTGTCGAAGTTTAAATACACTTGAAAAAAGCTCGCTTCAACGGTTAGTGATTTTGACCAAACTTCTCAGATCAGATTAAAAAATATATAAGGTTAAGAACGACAGAGTTTAAGAGGGCATATAGAAAAATCCATTTTTCCGGCCGATAATTTCTATGGCAGCTTTTGTGACGAGCGCTCTAAGTTATAAGTTCACGTAGAATCAGACAGACGGACAGGCTTAATTGACTCAGCTCGTCATGCTGGTCAAGAATATCCATATATGTATACTTTATGCGGTCGGAGATGATGCCTTCTAAGCGTCGCAAACCTGTAGCTCTTACCGTCTTTGACAGACAGACCGCTCGTCATGTGGATAGAAGGACATGACTATTTCGACTCGGCTCTTAGTGCTGATGAAGAATATATAATCTTTCTGAATTTTGCCTTTGGCACCGAAGACCCTTGAAGACCCTTACAGCCCACAGTTGACATTTAGAGTTGGCTGAAGTTGGAGAACACATCTGCAGACTCTACAAAATGCACCAGTCAGAGTTAGACACTCTTGTACATGAAATTAAAATTATTTTGATGAAACCATAAGCGAGTTAGTGTCGCATATCACAGTCAAAAATTGATCCATGCTAGCGATTCACCTTTCTCATATTTATTGGCCCAAAAATTGTGAAACATGAAATATATATTTATATAAGAATTTAAAAATATTTTTTGAATCTGGCGCCAAAGAAAACAGAGCATACTTGTAGGGGGGCACCTATGTTAAGGTTGTCAAAAAATATGTTGGCAGACTAAAAAAAATACTAGATTGTCGAGGTGTACTTAGAAATGCGCGCATAACTTCGTCAAACGGTATCCAAATTCATTGGGACAACAACCGTTCAACGGAGAATTAAATGGGCTTTTATAATAAATTTTAAGAAAAATCGCATAGAATAAAATAGTAAAACCAGTGATGGTCAAAGTACAAATTTCTCAAAAAAAAAGGAAAATGCCAGATCTGTAAGCCGCATTTCTCAGCCATCGCGTTAAATTAGTCAAACCATTGATAAAATGTATTAGATTCCTCTCGTCACTACCGGAATTGATAAGGATATGAGCAATCGGACGGTCCATTCGCGAGTTATATCTATTTAAGTGAGGTACAAAAGCAAAAAGCGGTTTTTGGACCATAACTTCAGATTGTGGGGGTGTTAGGAGAAAACCAAGTATGAGGAAATGCTATACTCGACCTGCTCTACAGCGTGTGCTAGGTCATTTCGAAAGTATATTTTCGCTGTAACACTGTGTTATTAACTAAGTGATGTGATTGGGGATTTGTTTTTTTGGCACATATACCATTTCTTAGTTTTTTGATCTGGTCTCAACTGCATTGTATTCAGTACTTAGCATAAAACCTTCGCCATAAAAACTTTTAAAGACTTGATCTGCTGGCTGATTGTCGCTCATCAATTCACCAAAACGATTCCAATAAAACCACCTGTTCTCTATGGCCATCCTATCGTCTCTTACGGTTATACGCTTTGTGGAGTTGATAGCCATTATTTCCTTCTTTAGCGTTAGCATCATCCTTTTCTGCATGCGTTTTTTTTTCAGTCAGATACTTGTCCACATAAATGGTTGTTCCCCGTAGCTGCTTTGTTTTTTTAAGAATGTTGCGAATCGTCGATGTCGATGCAAATTCCACAAGGAGAGTCATCTTTCCATCTCTTTCATTTAATTTTTTCACCTTCTCTATGGATATCGGCGATGAAGTCTGCAGCTTTGTATCGAGCAACGTCTTTACTGCTTCGTATGGGTATTTGTTCGCATTCATACCACGGAATATGAGATTTCTACTCTTGTTGTTCTCTTCTAACTGTATCATGCGATGAGCTTCCATTTCTTGCCGGGACCTCAACTCCTGCAGTTCGGCTTTTAGTGCTTCATTTTCATGGGCCAACTTTTCCACCTTGCCATGCACTTCAGAGACTTCGGCCTTCATACTATCAATGTCTTCCTTGGTTGCAACCTTTTTGAATTTCTCGTCCAGTAAGGAGGACATTAGGCTCATTAAGTCGGTCAACTTCATAGACCCGACAGTATTGCTCGAGCTTTCTATTCGATCCTCTGGCGAAATATCTTGAAGAAGCCTCTTTGAGCCTGACACTGATGGAACGCTCTGAGCTGTTGGGGTCTGTAGTCCGGTATCTTGGGTTTTGTTCGCGGGCGTCATCAATATATTAGGTAAATAACAACAGTCCGAGGACCGAACCTTGGAACCTTTCGGTAACTACTGCCTGTGATCTACTACTGAGGTATGTATCAATAAGATATATTGCGGTTGACGAAAAATTATATATTTTACTTAATTTAGTAGTTAATACTCTATGGTTTACAGTATCAAACGCTTTGCTGTAGTCTAATAATGTTAAGCAAGTAACATTGCTATCATCTACCTGACTACGAATGTCTTCCACTATTTTCAAAGTTGCTGTTGTGCAACTTTTACCTATCTTAAATCCCGATTGTAACATTAATTTCTCAAACACTTTGGAAAGGAATGGCAGAATTGAAATCGATCTAAACTCGTCTTTAGATTTCGGTATTGGAAGAATTTTTGCATCTTTCCAGCAGGCAGGAAATTCTGAGGTTGTAAACACAGTGTTAATAATGTGTGTAACGTGATTTAGCAGCTTTGGTAAAAGTATTTTGAAGAACCTTGGGTTCACTCCATCTAGACCTTCAGCATTAGACTTAACTTGTAGTATACATTCAAGCACATCACATGGACCAACACAGACAAAACTTAAACTATTATCACAGAGGGGTAAAGAGTTCAGGTGAAAGTTTTGCACTGGTTCAGGTACGTCAGCTCTAACAAATCTCCTATTTAAGTCGTCCACATCAATTTCAGATTTAGGTAATAAAACTGGTTTTCCTACACCAAGACTCTTTAACTCTTTCCATATTTGGCCAGGAGTTGTTGCATTACCGAATCTAGAACTAAAGAAATCTCTTTTAGCAGTTGCAATCATTCTGGTTGTTTTTGCTCTGATCTGTTTAAATATTTTGTGCAAATCATCAGTTCTATATCGTTTCCATCGATTAAAAGCAGTATCCCGCATCCGAATTTGTGTTTTAATTTGTGCACTTAACCACGACTGCTGTTTCGGTTTCTTTGTTTTTGATTTTAATGGTACACATATATCAAATGGGAA
Source organism: Lordiphosa stackelbergi (assembly GCA_018904235.1). Taxonomy (NCBI): domain Eukaryota; kingdom Metazoa; phylum Arthropoda; class Insecta; order Diptera; family Drosophilidae; genus Lordiphosa; species Lordiphosa stackelbergi. The sequence goes on along the minus strand of JAEIFU010003296.1, from coordinate 27,269 downwards.
TGAGATATTAGAGTTGACTTTGCGCAGTCGACAAGTCATAAATAGAAGTCCAGTCACAGTTATCAAATTCAGTCTGTAAGGTATCATAGTTAATAGATTTAAAGTCCCTATAGTTAATTGGCTGGTTAGCATATTCTACTGGAAATTCATACGTCAGGAAGATTAAATCGTGTCTGGAAAAAGCTTGGGCAGCCACCTGGTCATAAAGAATGACTTTTCTTGGATCACTAACAAAGAATATATCTAACAGGGTGCTGCAGTGGCTAGTAAAATGAGTGGGCTAAGAACTGTTTACTAGTGATAATCCTAATGATTCCATTTCGGACAAAATAAGTTTTTCGATAAGCATGTTGCTGTTTAGATCACCAGTCAAAATAACATTAGGATACGACACAGAAATTTCGGACACTACACGTATTATTTCATCAAATTCAGTCGTTTGATGCGGTCTATAGATACATCCAACCAAAGTTTGAGTACTCAAGCTTTTGTTTGTAACCTCAACGAACAAGTACTCGACAAGGCTTTCTCCAGGATTTCTCCGTATGAGTTTACAGCTGAGTTTTGTACTAACATAAACAGCCACACCACCAGCATGACCCACCCGGTCTGATCTGTACAACGAATAACCATCACATTCAAATAGAACATTACTAAAGTTACACAAAAACCAAACCGCGGTAAGCTGTAAGCTGTTCGATTTGCTCAATGCGAAAAATATCATCTCGTCCAATACATTTTACATGCACAGTCCCACCGCGTGTGAACACAGCCGACAGTGACTTATGCTTTTTCAAACGCATAGCTTCTTTGAATATAAGAAAGCTCTCTCTTGAAAGCTGTTCATTCACATAGAAAACTGCAGGTGACTTAAAGCCCAGCAGCTTAATACATAGTTTTGACTTTGACTTACGCCGGTAATCAACAAGTGCGCGAGGAAGGGAGACTTTTTCCCTCGTGGATTCAAGTTTTACCATTATTGGTGGATCAACGATGCTGCTTTGCGAGTTTTTGACTCGGCGCCGGGTCTACCGAAAACATAATTGGATGAACAGGACCCCAATTTTTCACCCTCCTCCTATTATTATATAATATGTTTGGTTCTATACTGTTGAAGGCGCAGCGCAGTCTATATCTCTTTAAATATAAAAGAGTTGAATGATCCTGATGACTGACTGCTGTTGGCAATCATCGCACAGCCTAAACGGAAGAAAGAAAGCTGAAATTTCACAGGAGAGGTGAGGTTTTGGAAAATTCCACCCGGAAAAGTCGGAAAAGCGTCGGAAGAGTTTGTATGGGAAAAATGTTATTTTCATACGATTGGCTTGAAACTCGGTTTGAAGGATAAAATACGAAATAGTTTGAAATGTGATTTTCCGAAGTAGGAAAATTTGACCTGACGGTCGGAAAATTCTGCATGAAAATAACTATATCTCATCCGATTGGCTTGAAACTCGGTTTGTTATGATAGAATACAATACAGTTTGAAATGTGATTTTCTGATGTTGGAAAATTTGACCCGACGGTCGGAAAATTGCCGGAAAATTCTGCATGAAAAAACCATTTTTCATCCGATTGGTTTGAAACTTGGTTTGCAATGATAAATTACGAAATAGTTTGAAATGTGATTTTGAATTTTGTGCAAATTCTACGTGCAAAATAATTATTTTTCATCCGATTGACTTGAAACTCGGTTTGTAAGGTCAAAATGAGTATTCATTTGTGTTTTCATTTTCCGATGTTGGAAATTATGCCGGGATTCCCGCTGGGAAGTGGATGTGATGTGGATGGGATGAGGGTAGTATGCAGATGGGAAGTGGATGGGAAGTGGGCGGGAAGTGGGCGGATGGTGGAAGGGAAGTGAATGGGATGTGGGCAGGAAGTGGGTGCGATGTCGGAGGGATGTAGGTGAGAAGTGGGCGGGAAGTGGGTGGGATGTGGGCGGGAAGTGGGTGTGTTGTGGGTGGGATGTGGATGGGATGTGGGTGGGATGTGGGTGGGATGTAGAAGGGATGTGGGCGGGAAGTGGTTGGGCAGTGAGTGGGAACTGGGGGAAGTAGGTGGGTGGGAATTGGGTGTAGAGTGGGTGGGATGGGGGTGGGAATTCGAGGAAAAACCCATCAGCAAAGTTCGATTTCTGGGTTCTACGTGGTAATCTTATATCGAATATTGTTTGGTTATATACTGTTGAAGGCGCAGCAAAGCGCGTCGGGTTATTTGCTAGTATACATATAAAAGAGTTCAACCTGACTAATTGACTCACTGGTGACTGCCGCACAGCCTAAACCATAAAAAATCTTATGCTGAAAGTGTGTACTAAGATCGGATTTTGGAAAATTCTGTCGGGAAATGTGGAAAATTCGCGGAAATCTGCTGTATGAAACTTTTTTGTTTTTCATCCGATTAAGTTCAAACTGATTTTCAAAGATCAATATGAAAATTCTAATTTTGGAAAATCTATCTCCAAACTCGGAAAATTCATGGAAAACTGTTGTATGCTTGTTTAAAACTTTTTTGTTTATTATCCGATCAGATTCAAACTGATTTTCAAAGATCTATACGAAAAATTCCGCAATAACTGTGTTCCAATTTTCCGGAAAACCCCTCCCGAAAAAGTCGGAAAAGTTTGTATGGTCAACATTTATTTTTCATGAGATTGACTTGATATTTGGTTTGCAAGCATAGTACGCAAAATATTCGACACGTGTTTTCCCAATTTTGGAAAAATTCTGCATGCAAAAAACTATATTTCACCTGATTGGCTTGAATCTCGGTTTGTAAGAATAGTAAGTGAAATTAATTGAGATGTGATTTTCTGATGTTGGAAAATTTGACGCAACGAATTCCTGGAAAACTTTGCGTGAAAAAAACTATTTTTCACCCGATTGACTTAAAACTCGGTTTGTAGGGATGAAATACTAAATAATTAGTGATTGCATTTTCCGATGTTGGAAATACCAGCGGGCCTCCCACTGGGAAGTGGGAGAGTAGGTACGTGGAAAGTGGGCGGGAACTGGTGGGATGTGGGTGGGAGGTGGGTGAGAAGTGGGCGCGAAGTGGGAGGGATGTGGGTGAGAAGTGGGAGAGATGTGGGTGAGAAGTGGGAGGGATGTGGGTGAGAAGTGGATTGGATCTGGTGGGAATTGGGTGATAAGTGGGTGGGATTTAGGCGGGAGTGGGTGGAAAGTAGGTGGGAAACGGGATGGTAAGAACGCAGCAGCAAAGTCGTAACGGTGAAAAAGCAAAGTAGTAAAACGTTGATTTCAAGCCTATGTATGTATGATTCGATTTCTGAGCTCTACAGAGAAAACAAATTTAGAGAATATTTTCAAATTAGAAATTTTTTAAATATTTGACTCTCACGATTGACTTCAAACTGATTCTGATATTGGTTCTATACTGTTAAAGGCGCAGCGAAGCGCGACGGTCTTTTTGCTAGTATAATATATTATATTAAGCCACGAGTTTGTAACTTTAAAATTGTGACTGTGACAGGGAGGGGGAATCTGGAACAAACTTGATCTGACAGACAATCTCCGGAGGCGCCTCGAGAAAAAGTTATTTTGCGGTGTTCATCATTGCTTGTCACCTGATCATCTGAAACATAATAATAGATATATTCAGGATTCGATTGAAGTACCTAAAATATTATATTTTATTTATCGAAAAATAAACATATAATTAATTTTTTAACAAATTTATGGCGTATGTAAGACAATTTTAGTGTTTTTTTTTATCAGTTGTCTTTAATATTTTCATTAGTGATGGTTGTATCGTGTATTTTTGACACATATTAGTCTGCTCAGTATAACCAACATAGAAAAATTCGCAATCGTACACGTCTTCCTGGGATAGTGAATTGTAACTACTTATTCCGTAATTTTTTTAGTAGAAACGAAAAAAAATACATGTAATTGAACCTCGAAGACTGCCATGTTAGAGTAGGAATGTTATTGATTTATACTTGAAAACTTAGTAAATTAAAATATGTTGTAATTGTATATTGACTCTTCTTCCACTTCAGTTTTTAAATCTTCGGCGTCAAGTTGAACAGATGAAACAATACTTTCATCATCTGATTCCGCTGCATTGAACGTTGTTATAGTGTCTTCTCCATTGAAAGCACTAGTCCAGTCAGTGGAATCTCCCACGACGGTTTCAATGGAGAAACTCTGTCTAGTCGCCTCCTCACGTGGTCGCTCTTCTACAATAGTTTTTTCGCTTTCTGCATTAATTGAGGCAATAATATATCTTTCAACGTGGCTATTGTCGAAACGGCTACTATGATGATCAGTAATATGTTTCTCCACGTTAGCTGCATTAAGTTGTACAAAATTGCACAATACACATCGGAAAAGATATATAACCAATTGGTCAACATTGTAAACGTAAGCAGTGGATATACCTGTATTAGCGCATATCTTCGACCTTTTTTTGTGAACCAAAATGTTTTCTGGGTACGGCTTTTTTAGTTTACATGAGTTACAATAAAAAGCAAACTCTCCGGTATGTGCTGAAAAATGATTATAAAAGTTACCAAACAGGTCGCTAACAGTATCACTGCAAAAAGGACAATCAATCTTGTACCTCATTTTTTTCAAACTGTTTTCACTCTGATCAACAGGGAATGCAGCTCGTCTACTTTCACGAATTCTATAAAGCGTCTGTTCGGTTAACCGTGAAACATATGACTCCGTCTTATGCACGTGCACAAAATGATTTGTCAGGTTGTTCGGCTTTGACTTGCAAATCACACATATTTTTGTGTTTTCTTCCGTCATTTTCGAGTCGGTGTTGGTGACTAGAATCTGAGAGTCTAACCTCTTTCCTACATTTTTGGAATTAGTGACATTTTCATCCTCTTCTTCTATGTGGGTTTTAACTAAAACAACATCTAACGCAGATGTGTCTTTGTTCTGGGACTCATTAATAGGGATTTCTAGCTCTTCTAAGAATCGTGACGGAAGTTTTTTTAAAAGTACGACGGGATTGTAATTAATTTTTCTTTTAGGTTCCGTATGTTCCTGAATTTCATTTTTCGAGTTGGAAAAATTGTCTGGTGTAAGAGGTACAGGCAATTCCCGTTCATTTGAGCCGCTGTTCGTTTCCTCTGCACAGTAATGTGAAGTATTCTGGATTTGTGACACTTCAAGTATAGCATTATTGTTATTGCTCTGTATTAATTCAGATGAGTCTGTTTGGAAAATTGTATTATCTTCATCAGAGCTATCCACAGTGATTTGCTCTATTTGATCCTCAAAAAGTTCATGTATCCATCGAGGTAAGGTCTGTAATAAAAAAGACAGGAAATATTTATGTTTTTAATAAATACCACTTATTTTGAACCAAAAAAATAAAAATAATAGTTCAATAATTTAGTAGAAAAGGGCGCACGCAAAATGCCGAGTGAAATAAATACCTCCCTGAGTGACAAAAATTTTTTGTTTTTAAGGCCTATACTCAAATAAGATAAATTTTAAGTTTGGTACGATATTTCACATTAATAAAAACAATTTTGTACACCTTTGAAATCTGAATACGTTTGAAAAGGCATCTTATTTGAATGAAATTGTTTCCATTCATGTGAAATATCGTACCAAACTAAAAATTTATTTCATCTGAGTAGAGGCCTTTAATGTTAAAGTCTCCAAATTCAGCAATTACACTAGCTTACAGCATTTCCGATCCCGACCTTTTAACAGTCATTTCATATGTAAATCCCTTCGCAGAGTATAAAAATGCAGTCCAAATATTTTTTAGTTTTAAGATTAGTTTTATTTTCAAAAAATCGGGAAAAGCTAGTTTTTATGAAATGGTAATGCTTTCTTGGAAGGTAATTACATGCCCTACCATTCATTCATACACCACTTCTTAATCCGGCGCTTGACTTCGGCGTTATATTTTTTTATTTGCATTTTTTCATTTATTATTTATATTTAAAAAAAAAAGCTAGATTTTAAGTGCAATTTTCACCACGAAAAAAAATTGTGTAAAATTTATTTTATTGCTGGTCACCAAAGATTTAGCTATCTAAAATACAACGACACATAATTCATTAAAATCCGTTGAAGAATATAGAAGTTATTGATATTTAAGTAAACAATTGAAGGTTTCAAATTCATGCAAATTGACTTAGTTTGATTGTTTTTTGTTTGTCGTAGGAGGCATAGTTAACATTCAAACTATTCTACTTAAGGACTACTATGACCTGCCAAATTTATTTTGTACCTGGTTAAGTTCTTTTGTGATTGACTTAGGAAGAAAATGAGTGCATATATATATTTAGGATGACACGTCTATTTAACACATATACAATTTCACTCAACACACAAATTCTTCACAACACAAAATTAACACAAACAAATTCAACACATGCCTAATTTCAGCATAAAACAATTTTTTCACACTGAAATTAAACATATGTCATTTCAACACATGTGGAAAAAATCACAACGATTTTCAACACAGTTCAATTTTAACAATCGGTAATTCAGTACAGGAACAAAATCACAAGAAAATTTAAACAAAATTATTTATCACAATTAAAACATTAACAAATCTCTGCTCTACAAGTCGTCAATTTGCTCATGTGTACTTTACGATTTGAAATCAGTTTAGTCTCACATGTCGATGTGTCACGGCACGGACCAACAACAGCATCGAAGGCTGGCACAGCGCCTTCAATGGAAAAATTCAAGTCTCTCATGCATCAATTGGAAAATTCATTAAGACGCTCAAAAAGGAACAAACGTTGCAATAGGAGTCTACATGTCAAATTTGGTGGCTCTAGCTCTTCTAGTCTCTGAGATCTAGGTGTTCATACAGACAGACGGACGGACGGACGGACGGGCAGACGGACAGACGGACAGGGCTATATCGTCTCGACTGTTGATGCTGATCAAGAATATATATACTTTATATGGTCGGAAATGATTACTTCTGCCTGTTACATACATTTGCACGACTTTAGTATACTCTTTTTACTCTACGAGTAACGGGTATAAAAAAACGAAAAAAAAATTGTGACTTCGACGACAGGCTGAATAATGTTATGTGCAGTTTTAAGCCCAATTCAAATATAACACTGTGCAACAGCCAAAAAACTACCAAGCTACACTATGTGGAATCGATAGTGCTACCCGAACTGAACTATTAAAAAATCAGAATTTTTCGCATACTTTCTTTGGCAAAAAAAAAAGCTCTTCAGATACCAAACAACTCTTCTGAACAAGGTTTTACAATCTGAACACTTCTACATCCTCTAAAACGGCCTCAAAAGTGTGTTGTCATTGTTTATTAGGTACTCAAGTTTTTCACCAATGTAGCAGCCAACTAAATTTTTTTTTAACTTTTAGAGCAAAACATTACTAGTTTTTTTTTTTTTTTTGTTTGGGATTTTTTAGCTGGCTCGAGGTCAATGTTTTTTTTACGTGCTTATTAAAAACAAACAAACACGAGTTTTGATTTTCCAATATATTTCAAACCCCTTCGGGATTCGTCTTCAGGGTAACAAAACAAACAATTATATTAAAGCAACGTATAAGTGTACGTACAAAAAAGGCACAGCGTCCGCTTAGTCAGCTGTGGAGTTGATAACTAATTTGATTTTCTGTTGTGGTCAAGTAAATGTCTGTATAAATGCGCGCAATTTTCTGTGTCTTGTTTGGAGTTCATCCTTCTATGTATTGGTGTGGATATGATGTGGAGCATTTCCAAGGTAAACCGTTTGTTGTAATGTTGTTCTTGTTGTAGGATGCTTACAGCTGTTAGGTCAGGGAGTGTCTGCTCTCAGTACAATGGGCCGCAAGTGCTGTTTTTTGGATTGTTGTCTCATTCCTTCTTTTTATGTCAGACTTGTGACCGGATATTCTGGTTTTTAGTTTTGTCTTAGTCGTACCAATGTATACTTTCTCGCATACATTTGTCCCGTCACCAGCGCAAGGTATTTTGTAAATTAAATTATTTTTGTCAAGTTTTCCAATTTTGCTCTTCGTGTTGCTGAAGAACATTCTCGTTGTGTATATTGGTGTGTGAGCTATTATGATGTTGTCTTTGTTGTAGCAGTCGGATTTGGAAAGTCTGTCAGACAATTTTGGAATGTATACTAACGATTTGTATACTTTAGTTGAAGTTTCTTTCTGGTCAGTATTATTAAAATTATATGCCTTCATTAGAGAGAATATCGTGTGGTTTGGAAAGTCATTATTTTTGAGGATTGGGAATATTTTCTTTTTGTTGTCGTGGTGAAAAATTGGGTCGCTTGTGTCTAAGACTCGTCTTACAAAGTTCCTGGCCGTGTTCAGTATCATATGTTTGGGATGACTGGAATAATAATTAATCATCCTCCCGGATGCCATCGGTTTCTGGTACCAATCCAGTTTAAGGGTGTTATCTACTCTGTGAACGATGGAGTCAAGAAATGGTAACTGGCTATCCTTTTCCAACTCAAGGGTAAACTTAATGTCCTTATGATATGAGTTTAATATTGTCAGGGTGTTTTCTATTTGGTCCTCCTTTACTATGGCAAATAGGTCGTCAACATATTTGCTTAATAATCTAGTGTCAGGTACTCTGTCCAAAATTGTCTCCATAACTATGTCTGCTATTATCGGTGATGCGGGGGAACCCATTGGCAGTCCTTTAAGTTGCACATACAGTTTGTCTTCATATTTGAAATATCTGTTTTCCGTGATACAAAATGCTAAAATCTCCATAAACAGTTTCCTCGGAATGCTGGTATGATTCTCGATATCTTTCCATCTTTTTTGAATCACTTCTAGCGCCAGGTCTGTTGGAATGCTAGGAAACAATGACACCACATCAAACGAAACTAATCTTTCGTCGTCATATATATGGGAGTCATTTATTCGCGCCTTAAATTCAAATGTGTTTTTAACGTTATATCGGGAGTCTGATGTCAAATTCTTCAAGATGTTGACCAAATATTTGCATAGGTGATAAGACGGCGAGTTTATCATCGAGCAAATTGGTCGTAGGGGCGTGTTCTCCTTATGTATTTTTGGGAAGTCCATAAATCCTGGGTGGTAAGGCTGTATTCGTCGATAGTCTATATTTTTCTTTCCTTGTGATTATTCCCGATGTGTAAAGTTTTTCAACATATGCGTTATTTTTGGTCTGTAACCTTAATGTGGGGTCCTTTCGTAAGATCCTGTATGTGCTCAACTCGTCAAGTATTTGTTCCATTTTCTGGTTATATTCCTGTTTTTCCATTGCCACTGTCACATTGCCTTTGTCCGAATTTAAAATTAAGATTCCGTCATTTTTGCGTAGAAATGTTTTGGTCTGCTCCACTGTGTCAGTTAGTGCGCGATCTAATGCACTCTCCCGTTTCTTGTTCCTACAGTCTTTGATTAGTAGTGAGAGTTTCGTTCTCGCCGTTTCCTGCTCCTCCTTATTTGTTATTGTCTGTACCAATTCCTCTCCGTTTGCAATACATTTAAAGAGCGGAAATTTGTTTGTTGGTATTGGGAGAGCGAACTTTGCTCCCTTTTCCAACAGTTGTTTCAAACTCTCCGGGGTTCGATGTGTTCGGGTGAAGCGATGTGTTCTCCAGCGATAAGCCTACTGAAGATTCATTCGGGAGAATGATGAAACGGTACCGTATAGGCAACCAGCTCATTTTGGTGTACAATAATGCATAAGTTGTTTTCAGTTGTGAACAAACACAACTTTTTCGGACCTAGAGCCAGCTAGAACTCACTAATTAAAAATTAGAAAGGTCGCCAGATAAATACAAACTGTAAATATTTTATTTAAAAAATTTTTTTTTTATAATAACACAGTGTTACAAAAAAAAATCTGCGCATACTTTTCACGAGACCCAGTACATATTGTTGGGCCAGTCGAGTACAGCATTTCCTCATAGTTGGTCTTTTCCTAACACCCCCAAAATCTGAAGTTATGACCCAAAAACCGCTTTTTGCTATTTTACATCAAATCAATAGATATAACTCGCGAATGAACCGTCCGATTGTTCATTACTTTATTAAATCCGATAGCGACGAGAGAATCTAAAACAATTGTATCAATGGTTTGACTAATTTAACGCGATGGCTAAGAAATGCGGTTTACAGATTTGGCATTTTCAACTTTTTTTTGAGAAATTTGTACTTTGGCCATCACTGGTTTAACTATTTTATTCTATGCAATTTTTTCTTTAATATATTATAAAAGCCCATTAAATTCTCCGTTGAACGGTTGTTGTTCCAATGAATTTGGATACCGTTTGTCAAAGTTATGCGCGTTATTCCGGGTACACATCGACAATCTAGTTTTTTTTTTTTAGATTGTCAACATATTAATTTTTGCCTTAACATTCGTACCCCTAAAAGTAAACTCAGTTTTGATTGGCGCCAGATTCAAATAATCGCTAAACGCTTGGACTCAGTTGTTTTAACTCTCTTCAAAGCGAACTAATTACACTTGTTGCGACGTCAGCTTGTGTAGGTCCTCGCCTCAAGAGGCAATTTATAATGAGCTGTCCACCAAGTATTTTATTGCGCATTAATTTTTAGACAGAATAATTGGTCGATGCCCGAGCGGGCTATGCATTACTGCTTTAGTGCAAGATGTCACTTTCTTCTCATTTTAACTTGGTGTGGTCCTCTTTGGTTCTTGTTTTGTATTTAATGGTCCGTCCATCCTGCTATAGTGGTTTTTATATTCTTCATCATTGGTCATCCATGGTATTTTATCGCGGTTCTGTATTATTACAAACATGGTTATGCAGTTATCATTGGGCCTTATTTGTGGGCTTAAAAAGTCATTTCTTAGATATTAAACGGTTTTTGAACAGATATTCCCACGACTGGTCCGCAGGGCCAATGGCCAAGGCTTGCGCCATCAGAGCAATCAGCTTCTCAAAAGCCTTAACCGAGCCTTTGCACGGTTCTTGATGAGCGAAGTTTTTTTTATAAGCGAATTTCAGTTTATTAACAAATAATAATAGCCACTTACATTCTTACTATAGCTCACTTTATCTTTATGCTAGATAACAGTATTCGTCGACCGTTAATATTTGCCCAAAAATTGTGAAAAATGTAAGTATATATATGTTTGCTTTTTCTGTATTTAAAAAGATTATTTGAATCTGGCGCCAATCAAAAGTGAGTTTACTTTTAGGGGCCTTAATGTTAAAGCAAACATAAATATGTTGACATACTAAAAATAAATACTAGATTGTCGATGTGCAGTCAGAAAATCGCGCATAACTTCGACAAACGGTATCCAAATTCATTGGGAAAACAACCGTTCAACGGAGAATTAAATGGGCTTTTAAAATAAAATTTAAGAAAAAATTGTATAGAGTAAAATAGTTAAACCAGTGATGGCCAAAGTACAAATTTCACAAAAAAAGTTGAAAATGCCAGATCTGTAAGCCGCATTTCTCAACCATCGCGGTAAATCTGCGTTGAACAATTGTTCTCCAGATGAATTTGGTTACCAAATGGCGAAGTTATTAGCGGATATCTGAGCACACTTCGAAAATCTAGTATTCTTTTTAAGTGTGTTGACAGAAAATCGATAGATTTAACATTAATGCCCCTAAAAGTATAGTTTGATAAAGTTTAGTGGGATATTTAAATATTGTTTTTCATGTTATTACACAATCACATAAATGTTTTCATATTTGTTGGGTGCTGTTACCCTACATGGCCAGTATAACCGCCAGTCAAATCAACAATTAATGCAGGTATTTCCGTTTACTACATACATATGTGTGTACCGCTAATGTTTAGAACGCTTTGTTTTAATAAAGGGACTTTTCGACCGATATTCCAAGAGCATAGAACTTAAAAATACACAACTTAGCCCAACACTAATTTATAAGAAGTTTCGGGTTGGATTGATAAACAAAGTAGGAGAGTTTCACTCGGTGAGAACTAAAAGGTGAGAAGTTGTTAAAATGAAGAAGGCGGTAAGGAGAAGGCTAAAAGATGAACAGACGGGCACGAGCCATTAAATGATTTGGCTATGATAACCGGATTTTAAAATCAAATGCTTGAAAAATATGTACACCGAATAATAAACAGTTAAAAAAGTCGGCAGCGCCCGAATATAAAAAACTATAAGTTTTTGCGGTATTTCCGCAAGCTTGTCTTTGCAAGCGCGTAGTTCTAGTTGTATTCGTCGCATCGGTTCACGCTAGAGCTTTTTGGAAAGCTCTTTTCACGCGCTAACACGTGTTTGATTTATTGTTGTTTGTTTTTAGTCGTTCGTGAGTTATAGCGTCGCAAACATGGAGAAAAATAAAGAGAAAATACGGCATATTTTACAGTACTACTACGATAAAGGCAAAAATGCATCTCATGTTGCCAATAAAATTTGTGCAGTTTATGGACCCGATACAGTTTCCATTTCCACCGCACAACGATGGTTTCAACGTTTTCGTTCTGGTGCAGAGGTGATCGCAGATGCGCCACGGTCCGGAAGGCCTGTCGTCGAAAATTGCGATAAAATCGCTGAATTGATCGAAAGAGACCGGCATAGTAGCAGCCGTAGCATCGGCCAAGATCTGGGCATAAGTCATCAAACCGTTATAAACCATTTGAAGAAGCTTGGATTCAAAAAGAAGCTCGATGTATGGGTGCCACACGACTTGACGCAAAAAAACATTTTTGCCCGTATGTATGCATGCGAATCGCTTCTGAATCGCAACAAAATCGACCCGTTTTTGAAGCGGATGGTGACTGGCGATGAAAAGTGGGTCACTTACGACAACGTGAAGCGCAAATGGTCGTGGTCGAAAAGCGGTGAAGCTGCCCAGACGGTGGCCAAGCCTGGATTGACGGCCAGGAAGGTTCTTCTGTGTGTTTGGTGGGATTGGCAGGGAATCATCCACTATGAGCTGCTCCCCTATGGCCAAACGCTCAATTCGGACCTGTACTGCCAACCACTGGACCGCTTGAATGCAGCACTCATGCATAACAGGCCATCTTTGATGAACAGTGGCCGAATTGTCTTCCATCAGGACAACGCCAGGCCACACACATCTTTGGTGACGCGCCAGAAGCTCCGGGAGCACGGATGGGAGGTTCTTTAGCATCCACCGTATAGTCCGGATCTCGCACCAAGTGATTAACACCTATTTCTGTCCATGGCGAACGAGCTTGGTAGTCGGAAGTTGGCCACAAGAGAGTCCTGGGAAAATTGGCTCTCCGAGTTTTTTGCCAATAGGGAAGCGAGCTTCTATAAGAGGGGCATTATGAAGTTGGCATCTCGTTGGGAACTCGTCATCGAACAAAACGGAGCATATTTGACTTAAATCGCATTATTATAACCAATTTTATGAACAATTGAAAATTCAATAAAAATACCGCAAGACTTGACAACCTTATATGTACCTGCGGAAGTGTATGCTCAGGATGTATTTTGCTGCCGATCCTTACCAATGAAATATGACATGTTGGTATAAACCATCTGTCTACAAAACCGTGGGAGATATGACGTTTTTTTCAAACAGCGGGGGCGGTAGGGGTCGTGGCAATAATTTAAAGATAAACATAATCTGCCTGCAAGTGTAAAAATTTTATGCCCCATATATGCCAAACCTCTATCTCATACACTCTCTGAGATCTGTTTGATCATACGGACGGACAGACGGACATGGCTATATCGACTCGACGGTTAATGCTGATCAAGAAAACATATTCCTTAAAGGGTAGGAGATGCTTCCTGTTCCATTTCCACAAACTTAATATACTCTGTGAACCTTTGGTATGGAGTACAAAAATGGTACTGCTGTAGTGAAGATGCATTATTTGTTGATTTGACTGGAGTTTATACTGGCCCTATAGGGTAACAGCACTCGAACAGGAATAATCCAAGTCCAAAATTGTAAAACAAATATGAAAACATTTATGTGATTGTGTAATAAAATGAAAAACTAGATTTGAATTTCCCATTGAACTTTACAAAACTGTACTTTTAGAGCATTAATGTTAAATCAATCGATTTTTTGTCAACACACTTAAAAAGAATACTAGATTTTCGAAGTGTGCTCAGATATCCGCAAATAACTTCGCCATTTGGTAACCAAATTCAACGGGAGAACAATTGTTCAACACAGAATTAACTGGGATTTTATAATAAACTTTAAGGAAAAATCGCATAGAATAAAATAGTGGTCAAAGTACAACTGTAACCCACATTTCTCAACCATCGCGGTAAATCACTATAACCTATGAATATAATATATTAGACTCTTCTCGTCGCTATCAGAATTGGCAAAGTTATATAAAATCAGATGGTCCATTCGCGAGTTATTTCAATTTAAGTGAGAAAAAGATCAATAAAAGTTTTTTGGTCATAACTAGCTCGCGTCAGCTAGCTTTCGTTGCGTTCAGACGTCTAATTATGTCTCCTCTACTTTGCGCTGAGTGCAATTCGGGAGTTTCGGCAGCTTAGCTTCGTTGCTTTGATGCTGTCCGCTGTTCTTCGCTCTGCCGTCGTGCTTTTCATGTTGCCTGTGTCGATTTGAATGCAGATGTAAATAAATTTTTAACTAACTCGCCTAATTTATTGTGGCAGTGTGACAACTGTGTTGTGGCAAATGACTCGCATTCAAAAATTGATGAAATAAATGGGAAAATCCAGTCCCTAGAAGGACGATACAATGATCTAAAATCCCAGTTTATAAAGGCGTTCAACAACAATAACAATATAAATGTGACTGCAGGCAAGCCTTAGTCCGCAGCTTGCCAGCCACCAACCTCAAGCATAATGCAGGTGAATGACCTTGCGTCCCATCAGCTGGTTGATGCTCACTCTCACTCTGAAGCAGAGAGCAATGATTTTGTCACCGTTCGAAAGAAGCCAAAGAGGAATCGGAACAAAAACAACAAGCCTATTGTTGGGGTGGCCGCTGCTTGTTCCGAGCTTACTTTACTGCAGAGCAAGAAGTATTTGCATGTCGGCAAATTCTCCACTGCCACTGAACCTGAGGCGGTATTAAAATTTGTGGCATCTAAACTGGAAGTTCAAATGGACACATTAGCTTGCGTATAGCTGGTGAAAAAAGATGTCGATGTTTCTACGCTTAAATTTATAAACTTTAAACTTGGAGTTCCTGAGCAGCATTTCTCCACTGTATTCAACAATGAATTTTGGCCGCAAGCGATTAAGATTAGCCGTTTTGTTCATAGGGAGAGACCAGCAGCGGACGTAACAGCTGTTGATCTTCATGCGACCCTCCCACCCCCACCGCGAACATCTACACCTAATCCAAGAACATCGTCAAAAAACGATCTTTGATCGGCGTCGCCGGCGCTGATGCTGTTGCGATTGTTTGTTGTGGCTCTTCGTGGGACCAGCCGCTTTGCATCTTTCCTTTCTTATCTTTTCCAACACAACAACAACAACAGCAGCAACTTCTAATGTTCTTGCTCTCTGCTTTTGGCTCCATCCGCCTTGGATCAATTGCTGAGCTTATCAACAGCGCTCTGCCAAACCTAAGAGAGGCTCTCTTTTCCATTTTTCGTCACCTACTGCAACCGTTGTCAGAATGCGATTTATTACGTGCTCGTCATTGCCCTTATGTTCTTGATGCTATGCCTATGCTTGCTCTTAAACTAACGCATCTAAGAGCATCGCTCTTTCCCATATTTCATCCGCCAACTGAGCAATACTGTCATGGGCCCTCCTCGTTGGATTTGCTACCACTTGGTATCAGTCCGGATTTGACTGTCTTCCCACTGGATTTGCCTCCCATGATTACACAGCGTCAATCTGTTCAAGCTCTTCAATTTTATTCTCCTATTGAGCTGCCAAATAACCCAGAAGATTCCTTGAGTGTACGAGTTGCGGCGTTGCTTGGAGCTATGCTTGGCTTATCTTTTCGTGGGACTCAACGTGATAAGGTTCATCTACATGATAATTCTCAGCCGTCGTCATTCTGCTTGCCTCTATCTGCGTCTGGATCATTGGACACAGCCCCATCTGGTGATAAAAACCACTTCCATAAATATCTTCTTTCAAAATATCTCTGGTATGAGAACAAAGGAGAAGCCGTTTTGGCCACCCCAGCGTAATTTTGATATCATAATTCTTGTTGAAACCTGGCTCAGCTCGAATTTCTTCACTAGTGAATTCTTCGACCCAATGCTTTATCAGGTATTTCGAAAGGATCGAGATTATGTGAGAGCGCAATGTACACGGGGTGGTGGCGTCATTATTGCTGTTCGTCGTGGTCTGAACTGTCAATCCATCCGCCTTTCTAATGAGGACACACTCCTTGACCAGCTTTGCGTCTCAATCTCTGGAACTTCTGGTGATATTTTCATTGTCGCTTCGTATATACCGCCGGCCAGTGCTTACCAAATGTATGAGCAACATATTCTGAACATATCCCATGTTCATGATTCTCTTTTGGACTCTCAGTACCTTTGTGTGGTTGGTGATTTCAACAAGGGATCGCTTGTGTGGTCGCACGATTCGGAGACTTCATCTATGATACCTAGCAATGTCCATCAATCTCATGAAATCTTGGTAGTAGATGAGCTATTTTGTATGGGCTTATTACAAATTAATTATATTTTTAACAAGTTAAACAAGTTACTCGACCTAGTTTTTATAAGTCCGGATGTCTGCTGCAATCTTGATATTTGTGAGATTCCTATCTCAAACTGTGATTCTCATCATATGCCTTTGCTCTTAAAACTTAACTTTTATACTTTTGTTCCATCAGAGCGAGAATTTTTATACTCTGTACCGAAGGTACATAGAGTATATTAAGTTTGTGCAAAAGTATGTAACAGGGAGAAGGAATCATTTCCGACCCTATAAAGTATATATATTCTTGATCAGCAACAACAGCCGAGTCGATATAGCCATGTCCGTCTGTCCGTCTGTCCGTCCGTATGAACAAACAGATCTCAGAGATGGTAAGAGATAGAGGTTTGACATGTATGGGACAAATGCTTCTTATACTTGCAGGCAGATCAAGTTTATTTTCAATTTTTGCCACGCCCCCTCCCGCCCCCACAATTTTGAAAAAACGTCATATCTCCCACAGTTTTGTAGATAGATGATTTGTACCTTCTAGAGATAGTTAGTCATTAGGAATATGTATCGATTTGCCAAAGAAATGATAAAGATCGGACGAGCGGTTCTCAGTTATGGCAAATAAGTGAATCTGAATCAGTCCCGGCCACCCCCCCACCCACCACCCCCTAAAGAGAGAGGCTCAGAGGGAGAAAAAGTAAAGTATATTATAGTCGGGCTTGACCGACTTTCTCACTTGTTTAAATTTAACTTTAACGAGATTACCCTTGATGCAATTCGTGTCGAAATTTCTGCTGTAGATTGGAGTTCAGTCTTATCGCATGACAGCGTGGATATCTGCTATGAAAACTTTATTAACGTTTTGTCATGCATTATCAAAAATAATGCTTCTATAAGGGTTCAGGGTTCTTATAGATTGCCTTGGTACACTAAGGGTTTAAAAAAATATAAAAAAAAATTGCGCAACAAATTCTATAAACGTTTTATAAAGACGCAAGATTCTGCTGATTGGGAGAGATATAGGCAACATAAGCGTGAGTTCGAATTTCTAAACAAATTTCTTTATAATCAATATATTGCGGATGTTGAGAATGGTTTGAAACTTAACCCTAGATTGTTTTGGCGATTTGTTAACTCCAAAAAGGCAAATTCTCCAATACCCTCATCTATGACACTGGATGACTTAGTTGCAACGTCAGACCTTGGTATTTCTAATTTGTTCGCAAAATTTTTAATTCTAACTTTGAACCCTCTGCTTCATGGAATGATCTGAATAGTCTGAATTCAATTCCCCATTTGCTTATCATTGGCACTTTATCCATTTCCGAGCTGTAGTGAGCTGCGATGACTCTAATTACATAGATTGTGAAGGAATTTCTTCGTTTTTTTCTGAAACATTGCATTGGTGAGTTATGTGAGCCACTCATAACCATATTCTCAATGTCACTCACAACTGGTCGATTTATTGAAAAATGGAAAATTGCTACTGTCACACCTGTGTTCAAGTCTGGTATCAAGAGGGAGGTACCTAACTACCGACCCATTGCTAAGCTTAGCAATATATCTAAGCTCTTTGAACGAATTGTAGCCAAACAGATGTATTTTCTGGTAAAGTTGTACATTAACCCAAACCAATATGGTTTTATGCCAGGCCGCTCCACTACTTCTAATCTAGCTGTCTTCTGTAATTATTGCATCAACTCCTTTGACAAACGCTGTCAAGTTGACGTCAATTATACAGACTTTTCCAAGGCATTTGATAAAGTTTGTCATAATGCTCTTATCGCCAAGCTTTTTATACCCTTGGAGAGGGTATATTGAAATTGTCCGGATGTTTGTAACGCACAGAAGGAAGCATCTCCGGCCACATAAAGTATATATATTCTTGATCAGCATGACGAGCTGAGTTGATATAGCCATGTCCGTCTGTCTGTCCGTCCGTCTGTTTCTATGCTATCTCCTCCCTCAGTTTTAAAGCAATCGTAACCAAACTTTGCACGAAGTCTTTTGGTACAAATACGCTGCACATTTGTCGGAACCGGCCGGATCGGATGACTATAGCATATAGCTGCCATAGGAACGATCGGTTGAAAAAGTAGTTTTAGTGAGAAAAACTTTTTTGTTTTCAATGCTATCGCTCCCAACACTCGTATTTTTAAGTTTTCTATGCTTCCACATAATTTCAGCAAGTTTTATGCAAATCGGGCAACTATATAGTATAGCTGCCATACAAAAGATAGGTCAGAAAAAAAGTTTTAGTATGAAAAACTTTTTTGTTTTCAATGTTATCGCTCCCAAACTCGTTACTGGTCAATATTATATACTATTACATGATTCTGTGAAGCTTGATCCAAATCGGATGACTATAGCATATAGCTGCCATAGGAACGATCGGTCGAAAAAGTAGTTCTAGTGAGAAAAACTTTTTTGTTTTTAAAGGTAGCTTCTTTATCATTTCCAGATAGTAATAATATCTGTTTCAACACAATTTTGGAGAATTTGATTAAAATCGGATGAATATATCGTATAACTGCCGTATAAAAAACTGGCAGAAATATATATCATGCTCCAAGGGTATATAAACTTCGGTAGAGCCGAAGTTAGCTTCCCTCTATTTTTAGGCTAGGATTTCATTCCTCCTTTTTGTCCTGGATTCAATCTTACTTGGACCGCCGGACCTACAGAGTTAGAATAAACAACTCGCTTTCTATTCCATATGTGGCTACTTCGGGACTTCCACAGGGAAGTGCCCTCGGTCCTTTACTTTTCATCATTTTTATTAATGACATTTCCGTGCATTTTCTTAATTCAGATTTTCTGCTTTATGCTGATGATCTTAAAATTTTTCGATCTATTAAATCCATCAGTGATAGTCGACTGCTGCAATCTGGTTTAGATAGGGTCAGTTCATGGTGTGGTCTCAATTTGCTCCCTTTAAATCTCAACAAATGCTTTATTGTTAGATATAGCAAATGCTTCTACAATATTACGGCCACTTACTCTATATCTAACCAAACTTTATCGAGTCGGGTTGAGGCCATTGATTTGGAAGTGAAATTTGACCAAAAATTTCTGTTCAATAAGCATATAAATTATATTTTGCCAAGGGCCTATTCTATGTTTGGATTTGTCAAACGCCATGCCAGCCAATTTAAGGACCCTTATACTCGTTTGAGCCTTTACTCAGCTTTTGTGCGTTCCAAGTTGGAGTATGCATCATTTATTTGGAATCCTTCTAGCGCAATTCATATTAAAATGCTTGAGAGGGTAGAGAAAATTTTCTAAAATTTGCGCTCCTCCCGCTTAATTTTTCTGATCCTTTGCCGCCATATTTTAGTAGATGTGCACTGCTGCATCTCTCGACTCTTGAAGATAGACGGACTATTGCGTCATTGCTATTTCTGAATGATCGTGTTTTAGGGTGCATTGACTGTCCCACATTGTTAGGCATGATAAATTTCAATGTACCAAGCAGAAATCTTCGAAACTTTCAGCCGTTCTCCATCCAATTTTCCCGAACCAATTATTCCCTTAACGAACCCATATCTAGGGCCCTTAAAAATTTCAACTCCTTATCCGCTAGCTTGCGATTTGATTTCGATTCCAATAAAACAGCATTAAAAACTTTATTAGCAGAATACTTTTCCACTTTTAGGCATTAAGTTAAGTAATATAATTTAAGATATTTTAGGGTAGCCAGTAAAGAGCATTGTTCAATTGGCGAATAAATAAATAAATAAATAAACTTCAGATTTTGGGGGTCCCCGAGGAAAACCAAGAATGAGGAAGTGCTATACGCGACCTGCTCTACAGCCTACGCCATGCCAATACCCAGGTTAATACAATTTTTGAGAAATTTGTAGCCCTGTGTTATTAATATTACATTTGTGTTAAAAATCTTCATTAATAATATTTTTCCTATATATTATAGCCCCCTCACTAATTGTAGATGTATTGTTTCCGGCTCGAGGTCAGGTTGATAGAAAAAACGATTTATGTTTCTTTTTTCTCCGATATATTTCGGTTGCTCTTCGGCATCCGTCTTCAGGGCAAAACTACAAAAATTTTATACACCAATATTAAACATTCAATGCTTTAACAAAATTCACAAAAAACAGTTTACATACAATTTTTACACGTCTGCACCGTGTGACGTGGAGTCTTCAACTAATTGTCAGTGAGTAAGTGTCTGTATAAATGCGCGCAGTTCTCAGTATCAGTCTTAAAATTGAGTCTCCTGTCAGTTGAAACGCTTGAGATATGTAACATTTCTAATGTGAAGCGTTTGTTGTAATGCTGCTCTTGTTGTAGTATTGTCGCTGCCTCAAAATTTGGCGAGTGGCCGCTTTCTACGCAATGTGCTGCCAGCGCAGTTTTTTGTATGTGTGTTTGATGTCGTAGCTTGTAGTCAGATTTATGTTGGGCTATTCGGGTTTTTAACTTGGATTTTGTCGTTCCTATGTAGACTTTGTTGCAAATATCGTCATTAGATCCTTCGCATGGTATTTTGTAGATGACATTCTTGACATCCGCTTTGTCTATTTTTGATTTGGTCCTGTTGAAAAATCCTTTCATCGTGTTTGAAGGTTTATGCGCAATTTGTATGTTTTGTTTGTCGTAGCAGTTTGAACGTGCGAATCGTTCTGATAGTTTAGGTACGTATGTGAGTGATCGGTATTTCTTAGGTTCCAGTATTCTGTTATTATTTGCGTTTTTGTGTCTTTTTATCAATGAGTCAATTACCCACATAGGGAAATCATTATTTGACAAAATTACTTTTATATCCGATTCTATGGCTGTCTGATATGTTTTGTCGCTGATAGTTGTCATTCGTTGAATATACCCTAGTGCCGTATTCATTATCATACTTCTTGGATGTTTTGAATTAAAGTTGATAATCCGTCCTGAGGCTGTTGGTTTCATGTACCACTTTGTTTTTAAAATGTTGCCGTGTCTATTTATTGTGGTGTCTAAATAAGGTAATTTTCCGTCTTCTTCTAGTTCCAATGTGAATTTAATGTTTCTGTGATAGCTATTTAGCGTCTCCAGAGTAGTTTGCACTTCGTCCTCTCTCACTATAGCAAACAAGTCATCAACGTATTTGGTGAGTACTCTGGGTTGATGTTTTAGTTTCCTGATAGTGCTCTCTAAAAGTTCCTCCATTATAATGTCTGCTATTATGGGTGAGGCTGGGGATCCCATGGGCATTCCTTTCAGCTGAGTGTATATTTTGTCCTCAAATTTAAAATATCTACTCTCTATAATGCAAAATTTTGTTATGTCCATGAAAAGTTGTCTGGGTATTTGGGTATGCTCTCTAATTTTTGGCCATTTTTGTCTAATGGTGTCCATTGCTAAATCTATCGGTATGCTAGGAAACAGGGACACAACATCAAACGACACAAGAACTTCATCGTCACATATATGGGTATTGTTCACTCTTTCTTTGAATTCTGTCGCGTTTTTTACATTAAATGTTGATTCCATCGTCAGGTGGTTAAGAATCTTCGCTAAGTATCTACTTAGTTCGTGAGCTGGTGAACCTATTGAGGAGCAAATCGGTCGTAGTGGGGTTCCTTCTTTATGGATTTTGGGTAGTCCATAGATCCTTGGAGGTAGCGCTGTGTTCGTCGTTAGCTGACTTCTTTCGGCCTTTGAAATCAGCTTCAGCTTGAATAGTTGATCCACTAAACTGTTGTTTTTGGTTTGGAGTCTTGATGTAGGGTCTTGTCTTACAGTTCTATATGTGCATAAATCTCCTAATATATTCGTCATTTTCCTCTTGTAGTCGTCAGATTCCATAGCAACCGTCTTGTTCCCTTTGTCAGATGTTAAAATTAGTACTTTGTCATTTTCTCTCAGAAATTTCCGCGTCTGTTCCACTGTGTCCAGTATTGCACGATCCATTGCACTCTCCCTGTTACTTGTTTTGATGTCTTTAATTAATAAAGAGAATTTTGTCCGAGCTGCTTCCTGTGTCTCTTTGTCTGTTAGAGTTTGTACCAACTCTTCACCGTCCGCAATGTACTTGAAGAGAGGGAATCTCTTCTTGTCCACCGGTAGCGCGAACTTTGGACCTTTGGCAAGCAACGCTTGAATATTTGTTGGAAATTCGACGTTCGTTTTGTTTACGAACCACTCCTTTTGGTCGTTGCTCAGAGCAAAGATGTTGTTCCGTTTGTCGCGTAGCTTCTCATGTTTCGTTTCGTGTCGTTTCTTAAGTGTTGTTGTTAGTTTGTCGGCAACGTTTCTCTCGCTCTCAAAAAACGCTGTAGCATCAGCTGTGCTCAATTGTTGTTCGATTGTTGTTGTTGCTTCTGCCATCTGTTTCGTTTGCTTTTTAGCTATGTTATGTTTGTGTTTAATAAGTAGATTTAATATTTTCATGTGAAAGAAATGCGTGTGTCTGGCTAGTGATTTGTTTATGTCTGTTCGAAAGTCATGGTCGTCGATGAAAATGTTCTTACAACTAGTGGTATTGGCTATGAACTTTGGGACTAGTTTTGATTTTCTACATTTTAAAAGAAATTTTATGCTGGCTTTGAGCTTGACTAATTTTGTGGATGTCGTTTGATATTTGTTAATGCTTGGCTTAAAATTAAAGTAGTTCCTTTTAATGTCAGCATATCCCATGTTGATGTGGTTGTATGCTTACAGCGTGCCTTCTGTGTTTTATACAATTGTGATTTGGCGACCTTTCTAATTGTAGATGTATTGTTTCCGGCTCGAGGTCAGGTTGATAGAAAAAACGATTTATGTTTCTTTTTTCTCCGATATATTTCGGTTGCTCTTCGGCATCCGTCTTCAGGGCAAAACTACAAAAATTTTATACACCAATATTAAACATTCAATGCTTTAACAAAATTCACAAAAAACAGTTTACATACAATTTTTACACGTCTGCACCGTGTGACGTGGAGTCTTCAACTAATTGTCAGTGAGTAAGTGTCTGTATAAATGCGCGCAGTTCTCAGTATCAGTCTTAAAATTGAGTCTCCTGTCAGTTGAAACGCTTGAGATATGTAACATTTCTAATGTGAAGCGTTTGTTGTAATGCTGCTCTTGTTGTAGTATTGTCGCTGCCTCAAAATTTGGCGAGTGGCCGCTTTCTACGCAATGTGCTGCCAGCGCAGTTTTTTGTATGTGTGTTTGATGTCGTAGCTTGTAGTCAGATTTATGTTGGGCTATTCGGGTTTTTAACTTGGATTTTGTCGTTCCTATGTAGACTTTGTTGCAAATATCGTCATTAGATCCTTCGCATGGTATTTTGTAGATGACATTCTTGACATCCGCTTTGTCTATTTTTGATTTGGTCCTGTTGAAAAATCCTTTCATCGTGTTTGAAGGTTTAAAAATTGCGCAATTTGTATGTTTTGTTTGTCGTAGCAGCTTGAACGTGCGAATCGTTCTGATAGTTTAGGCGCTGGCAGCACATTGCGTAGAAAGCGGCCACTGCCAAATTTTGAGGCAGCGCGACAATACTACAACAAGAGCAGCATTACAACAAACGCTTCACATTAGAAATGTTACATATCTCAAGCGTTTCAATCCGACAGAGACTCAATTCAAGAATCGATACTGAACCGCGCGCATTTATGTTGCGACACTTACTCACTGACAATTAGTTGAAGACTCCACGTCACACGGTGCAGACGTAAAAATTGGTATGTAAACTGTTTTTGTAATTTTAAAGCATTGAATGCGACATATACAAAATTTTGTAATTGTTCGAAGAAAAAAAAAAGTTCTAAGCAGCACTTCACTTGCTATTGAAATCTAACAGCGCGCAGACGCATCTGCTTTGATAAACATTTTCTTTTCAACAAACCACGTTTTTGGCATTAATTAAATTAGGCCCCTCGTGGCCTTATCTCTGGAGATCAAAAAAAAAAAAATCTTGAAGTGTTTAACCACCCCTGCAATTTAATAATTAATAAATGCAGCAGCAAGTGACATAGTCAACAAGTGCTTTGCTACGGCCAGTGGTACGTGTATACATATGTATAAGGGAGATTTAACGATAACCCCAAAAATTTTCTCCAGAGCCACCTACGGATCCTCAAAGCTACTGGCAGCAGAATAGCCTTTGCTTGGCCGTTAACTGACATTCGCGACAATTTTTGTTCCCCCAAGTTTTGGCAGACGTCTTCAGCGGCAGCACTTACATAACCACAGTGGGTTTCTGTGACCTCTGTTGGTTCATCTCGCAGCCATCGCAGCGCTGACACCCCCATCTGTAACGCAACTATACCGCTCGGACATCTATCGCGGCCTTAAACGCCCTCATTGGGCCTGCCGAGAACTCCATCGGCTATTACTAACATTGTGCCATTTCTTCTTAATGGCTAGGCTAAGTACTTAATTAAAGTTGAAAACTTTCTAAACAGTGTAATGCCCTTTATCAACGTTAACTAATTTTTGCCTTTGCCTTCGACTAGGGTATAATGGTTTGGGAGATTAGCCAAGACGATATCTAATACCTACATATCATGCCTTTCATCATTCCCACAACAGTTCTCTTCAGCTGCGATCGCCTACGTCATCAGGCCTGCTGACATCGGTGGACTCAAGCGTAAGTACGGCATAGCCGTGACAAAATTGTAGGAAGTTCTAAAATTAGAACCAAGTCATATGTGTGTATTTGATATTGATGTTTTGGTACCGACTCCTTCTCCCTTGTCTTCAAATTCGTAAACACCGACTGGATGGTGATATTATTTGATGCGTTGATAACGGGCAATCAGTTAAAAGTAAAATCTCTACCTTATCCGTTTATATTTTGATCGGGCCATTCGCCACAGCTAAATGCACCTAAGCGTTGCTGTTTACCTTTTTGGTTGTTGTAAACATAGAATTGTAAAATTTAATTACTGCCTAGTGGCCGCATTGAGAGCCAGAAATGAATAGCTTTACGTGTACTTCTAACTACTTTGAATGTTACTTGAATTATATGAATTGAATATGATCTAATTGTTTCCTCCCTGGGGCACCAATGATTTGATCGCCGCTTCAATCATAAAAAAGGGTAAAAGCTTCCTAATATTGGTTTTTACAGGTAGGGTGGGTAAAGAGAGAAGGACACTAGACCTCGTCCTTCACATGAGTACACTTGCTTCCTGAATGTGGTTATTCCCCGTTAAGTCGTTACCTTTAGCTCTGTCGATTTTAGTTATGTGAAGCTTGCGTTGTTCAAGAAGCAAAAACCCACGCCCAGGCCCTGAGCACAGCCGCCAAGCTTAGACAGAGCTGCTTCTGAGCCGTAGGCCAATTTGTTCGCGTTCGTCACATACTAAATGGCGCCCAACGTGGGGCCTCCCGCAGAGACAATTAAGTCATAATTGTCTGCCCGTGCTTCCCAAAAAAACACCCGTCTATCCTTATATCCCATAACCACCTACATCCACATCTTTAAAGTAGACAGTACAATATAGTTTACAGATCTTGGAATTGCTGGTATATGCGGCACAGTTGCAACCAGACCAGACCACAAATTATATTGCCGTATCAAAGCTATTATATACAAATCAGTAGTTTTGTAAATACATCCCAAGTTATTGTCGTTAGTTATCTTATTACGGAATTGATAGTCTTGAATTCCATTTCGATTCTATACCTATTAAAGTATAACGTCAATGCTTGTGGCTAAATCTGGCTTTATGGAGTTGAGAATTGTTCTGATTGGATTACTTTGATCAGATCCTCTTTCATACAAGACAGAAAATTCAATCTTAAAATTTTTTGGTAGTTTCAGCTAAGAGAAGCAGTGTGCACTACTAGTTATTAATAAACATTGAAGCGGTGAATCGATCAAAGGTTAAGACCCCAAAATCAAGTATTTTGAGCCATAAATCTTTATTATTTTGCCTTATCTATATATTTTACCTTATCGCAATATAACTTTATAAATTCTGAAAAATTACTATGGCTGTCAGACGTAGTCAAGAAAATCTCAATTTAAGAGAGCAAGCAGTTACGTGCATCATATGTCAAGACGCAGCTGCACCAGATTCAATTTGCACGGAAACCCCATGCAAACACAAATTTCATAAAGAATGTCTCGAAGTTTGGTTACAAAACAATACAACTTGTCCAACATGCCGACAGCCATGTCCAACAACGGCCAACGCTGAGCAGCGTGAAAGCTTAACTATGACCCATAATATCCAGCCTCCAAGACCCAATCGGGGCGCGGCAAATTCTTCCACGTCAAGAGGTCGCCCTAACACCAGAGCTGGTAACCGAAATGCTCCAGCTCTTAGTTCCCAACGATCCAGTTCAGGGCAACACAGTGTTCCTAACCGGAACACTAATGGAGACATTGTAGAACCCCAAAACAATACCCTCAGCGAGCAACGTGTGGTAAATCTAATTACCGCCTCCTTAGAGAATTTTCGGTCTACTATGGCCACAGCTATGGCAGAGCAGATTTCTACAGCAATGCGAAATCTTCAACTAGCTCCACCACCTCAAGAGGCGCGAGAGGAGATTCCATTGGAGTGGGAAAATGAAATCCCAGAAGAGCTAGGGTCAGAGCGTAGTGAGCCATTCAGAAATAGGCAACACATTCCCAATGTATTCCCGTTGAGAAGAGATGAAAGCTCAACAGAGCGCCCTGATAAAGTGTCCAGTGTGATTTCCAACTGGCATCTGAAATTCAGTGGCACACCAAATGATATCCCAATTGATGAATTTATATACAGAGTAAATTGTTTAACAACAAGATGCCTTGGTGGTGATTTTGATACTTT